>JAYJLZ010155418.1:0-11949 GCA_036873915.1 Tubulanus ruber | reverse complement strand
CTCGGCGTTCTCGCCTATTTCTCACAGCGCACATGTGAAAGTGTAGTATATATTTATTCAGCGCGGTGTGTTGTTTACCTTTTAGAAACATTCCTTTCTTAAGTAAGCTCAATTTATATTATAGTACTGACTACACAACTAGACCAATGTTGCAGGTAAACTGGCTAACTCATAGGTTTTTAACATAAATCCGTGTAAAAATCTCATAAAAATTAATCGGAACTCTGGTCATTTTGACAAAAGCTTATTTGATTTTTGATTATAAGTGTAACTGGAAGTCATCGCCGTAAGACATTATATATGTTTGTTTCTATTGTTTCCCATGCATGCAAGCACAGTGTGCGCATGCTGCTGTCTAAAGTTCATTATTTCTACTCACTTCATCAACGAGTTCACGTCATTTGATATTTTATGATTTCGATATTTGATCTTTTTAGTATTTATTCATCCATATATACACACATTAAGTCTTGTCTTTTTCGTGATTTTAGTGGAAATAATTCGACTGTACATTTGCAGAGACATAATTATCAGATTACCCCATTATTTCCAACGCAACAATCGCGTGAGTTAACACGAGGTGGCGCCATCTAAATCAGGTGAGAAGATAGTGCTACGAGTTTCGTTAAAACCGGTTTTGGGGTTATATAATTTTTCGAAAAAAGTACATATGCAATACAGTATGCGTAAAATTAAATTTACTTAAAATTAAATTGTATTTTGTAAGTAAATGGAGCATTTTTAGAGCTTCAAGAAACAAAAACTAAATAAGATAACAGATTTTAACGTAACAACGGTCTAACTGTCAAAATCATGCCATTTTTATCAACAAATAAATACCGTGAACGATCATAAACTCGTCATTTAGAAGGCCTAACTTAATTTTTAAAAGCGTGAACTGTAATATCCTGAGATTTAGTAAGGTAGGTGACATAGGCTATGTCCAGCTTAAAGAAAATCTAATTAATAGGCCCTACTAGTCTGGATTATTTTGGAGTTAGTTAGCCCACCCACAGTGACAGATACGAGTTCTTCATCTTGTTGTTCTACTTACTTTTTTACTTTGTTTAATGTTTGTGACTGTCTTTTAAGACTTTAGTCTTACTAGCCGATTTAGGCTACAGCTGTGTCTTGTCTAACTCACTTACACTAGGCACTGGATATTTAGCCGTATACCGCAGAGGACTTTTTTAGCTAATCCCTAAATGCCTAACCCTACCTACTTCCTCTATTTTCAAGCCCTGAAATAACTGGCCGGACACGGTCAATGACCGACGAAAACGATCATTTTCTCTGGCTCAATATCAGGTCTGACAGTCCTCCCGACCGACGTATTTATTCATCCAGTACCGTGATGTGGCAGTGCTGCACGGTAGAGGTACAACCTATCGGTACATACATTATTTTCGTAATGGCCAAACCGAAAAGTAAAAAATGTAAAAAAAACGGAAGACGTTACAAATGAACTGAGAATCAAAGTGTTTACTTTAAAAGATAAATGGATTAAGAAGGATTTAGCGCTTCATGGAGGCTCTGACTGGATTGAGTATGAGCACAGTAACGGACTTGTTACTTTAATTACTTTAATAAAGTGCAAATGTTGTCGTCAATTCAGACGCAAAATTTCTTCTATGTGAGAATTTAACGATTCATATATTAATGGCAGTAAAAATTTACGCCTTTCAAGTGTCAAGGACCATGCTAAATCTTCATGTCATCTAAGGGCTTATAGCCTATATTTAAAGGAAATTGGAAAACCTCAACATCCTACTTTAAAGAAGCTTTGAATTGATTTCTTAAAATTCTATCCGTTGTTTATTCACAATGTATACTTACTGGATTTTTGTGTCATAAATTCTTATGACAGGCTGAAAATTTTCCATGACAGGCCCAAAATGTCTGCTGTCAGTCATCTGACAGGGGGGGCAAAAAAATTATTTCAGGGCCTGTATTTTATCGTAGTCTTACTCAAAGTGTCT
This sequence comes from Tubulanus ruber, assembly GCA_036873915.1. Taxonomy (NCBI): domain Eukaryota; kingdom Metazoa; phylum Nemertea; class Palaeonemertea; order Tubulaniformes; family Tubulanidae; genus Tubulanus; species Tubulanus ruber. The sequence goes on along the minus strand of JAYJLZ010155418.1, from coordinate 9,970 downwards.
ATTCGTGTCTATTCGAATAGACACTTCCTACTATCTTAACGTACAATATCGCTGTTTGGCTGAGAGTGAGACCTCGGTTATACGGTTAGATATCCACTTCGTACTTTACTATCTCAAAATAATAGTATAATTAAATTAAATTAACTGATGACGTTGTTACTCACTACTGTTAGTGTTGGTACTGTTACTAACTAGAAAATATTAAAAGATTGTTAATTCTATTTAGGCCTATTTATGTCATTTTCATTATGTCATTATCACTAGCTATGTGCCAGGGTTCGAATTTAACGACGGCAACGACAGCAAAATTTGTTGGTAAAATATATTTTTTGCTGCCGTTTGCTGTAGCTCCCACAGTAATAATTTTGCCGTTGTGTGCTTTCTTAGACGGACACTGCCATCGTAACATTAATATCTGATGGTTAAAGTTTTTTTTTTGTATTAAAAAGCTGGGAGATGACTTCTCCTTACATCTAATTTACAAAAATTTGCTCGCCACCGTTCAGTCAAAGACAACTCCGTCCACCACTAAATTCAGAATAGGCACATCCCTGGATACTGGCATTGACCATTATTAGTGTTATTAATTATTTTTATTAAGGTTAGGAATACAAAATATTGATAATCCTTATCACATAACATTGCACTTTAAATGTCTCAATAAACCAAATTGTGCCATCAGAAATATTGCCGTCAGCAGATCACCTAAAAAACTATTTTCAATTCGAAGAAGGAATCTTAACAAACCAACCACTCCTCTCAGTGTTATAATGTTTTGAATTATGAGAAAATATAAATCTGCAATTGATATTTTTATATGGGAGTTTATGATACTAATACTTTTGTATACATGTATTAAGTTATAATATATTTTAAAGATGGAAAAGAATAGTTTACCTTGGGGGTCATCCATTTATTACGTACGCATAAAATTCGGTATTCTTATATATAGATATTACTTCAAACTATAACATAATAGTTACTGTCTGAGACTTTATCATGTGTTTATCATGTGTTATTTAAATAGGATTCAGGATATTTTCGTCATGTGTTTTCTGTGTCTTAACTAAGTGTAAATTATTGTAAATACTGATTTGATAGTCCTTTGTGTTTTTCTGATTAAGATAATTTTGCCTAATTTCATTAACATGTAATTAATTTTTAATTGAATTGTATTTTTATATACAGTAAAGTATTTTGTTGTTGCAAAAATACATATATTTGAACCCTCATTAAACTACATAGCGATAGATCAAATATCAATAATGATTCAAAAAGAATAACAAATTTAACTAAAAATGTAACCATTAATTATATTGCCATAAATATTTAAGTCAGACAATTAAGTAATCAAGACAATTAAGTAATCAAACTTGACATGTTTAATTTATTTTTGTTCTATTCACAGAATGCGCCACTGTTAGTAACCTATATCAATATTGCCTATATATTTTAATTTATATTCCTTTATGATTTACTCTTTGTGACACTTTCATCCAGTCAGTTAAAACGTCATGATCCGTTTACTATATTTTATATACATGTACTTTTGAACTACGTTTACATAATTTTGCTATCAAAACAACTGAGACCAAAAGCTCTGCAATCAGAACCTTTAAACCAAGAATTAAACCAATTAAACATATATTCATTCTGAAGGTGTAGGATCAATTAATTGGCTGTTGAAGTATAATAAAATTCGGCTTTATTGCTTGGCTATTCCCATTATTTTGAGCTGTTTGCTAGCACTTTAGTATGAATGGTATCGTGCATCAAACAGGTAAAAAAACTAGTGACATTTTTGTTGACCAGCATGCATTAACAGCCATTACAATATAGTTATAATTTATTCTCATGTGCGCTCTATTATACAGCAGTACAGTACATTAATAGTCTTAAGTATTGCCAGAAAACCCAGTTGGACTTGTCAAATAAAACTAATTGTAAGTGTTTTACTTGGCTTTGTAATTGTTTGTTTTACTTAGGATGCAATAAGAATCTCATTGGCGCTGTCTTTAATTCATTGAAATCAATGAAAGGAATTTGCTGGCGGTGGTTTTAACTCATTCTCAAAAAATCGCGTCCATCCCAACGAGGATAAAATCAAAACCAGAAATTGCTAAATCTGATAGACAACCTCCTGGCCTTATTCTCAAAAAATCGCGTCCATCCCAACGAGGATAAAATCAAAAACATAAATTGCTAAATCTGATAGACAACCCCCTGGTCTAATTCTCAAAAAAACGCGTCCATCCCAACAAGGATAAAATCAAAAACAGAAATTGCTAAATCTGATTAGATAGACAACATAAATATGCATTATTGAAAGACAGCTTTGCACATTTAAATTATATTATTATCATCGACCGAATTTAGCTATAGATTTATATCAAAATCAATCGAATTCTTCACATTTCTGTTTTAAACCCGTTATCTATGCGTAAATATTTTCCAGGTAATTTGAACTTTTAACGAAATTTGCCTAATTCATTCATCCGGAGACACGGCATGTGTTGTGTAAATAAATTCATATCAATCATTATCAGTCTGTACGAAGCAAAGTGTGTTATATGTGTATATTTTGGTATCAGGACAATTCCCCCCGGACAATTCTCCCCTTTCCATGTGTTAGCATATATCATAGTTGTTAGGAATTTAAAAATTTGATATATGATCAATGAGGTGCAAATGATTAATATTAGATCATTTAAAAGGAAAAATAAGGAAATTTGAAATTCACAATTTTTTTTCTCACTCGATTTCAAATTCAAAATAATGAGTGAAAATGGATTTGGAGTTCTGCTTCTATCGCTACGATTTTCGCTCTAGCTATTAGTGATATTCAATTATTTTTTATTGAAATCAAGGGAAATGCGGTAAATATGAAATAATAAGAAATTAATATTTTGTTCACTAGCTCAATATAAACTTCTTTGTGAGCCAAATATGGTAGAATTAACCAAATACAAATACACCATGTCCCTGTATGAGTAAAGCCATACCAAAACTTGAGTGTGTTAGAAAACTGTTATTATGACATTCAATAAGAAAAATATTTCATCTTAAAAAAAGATCATCCATAATTTTTGGATATTAATTGGCCACTTTTAGTTATATTGCACGAAGTTAATGGTTTAATGGGCTCTCAGTAAGCAACTGGCACACATCACCTTTGCATTATATGCAGACTTATTGATTTTAATTCTTAATAAATGTGACTATACAGTTGTAAAGCAGTCCAGTTATTATTAGAATATATATTCATCTTGATGAGTTTTGTAACGCTTTTTTGGATTTTAATATTTTTTCATAATGCATAATTTTAGAACATGTAGTTTATATAATAATTAGATTAAAAAAGATTTTATTGACATGATTTTGGTCTGGTATATTTACCTTCATGACATTACTGATAAGCTGATATCTTCAATTTTACCAGCTTCATACAAATATTAACCCATTTGGACGATGTCAAGGAATATGATTATACAATACCATATTATGTCTCATTTTATGGCCATTTATGTATGCACAGACGGTTTTCTTAACTACGAAATAATTTAAGGGTATAATTCGTTTGTTATGCTGCAGAGGATCATTTGATAAAAATAAATGGAAGCTTTAATCTAATATTAATAAATTTAGGTGTATCAGGGAAAGACCATTGAAAGACAATTCCACTATTTCACGCAGTGACGATCATGCTTTTAGTGAGAATTTTATTCCAAATGCTTCCACATTTCTAGCACTAGCAGTAATAGATTTCTGGCTGCACCTGCGTTGAAATCAATGCATCAATGATTCTAAACTACTTTAACCAGAATCTCGATGCATAGAAACAACTATTTAAAACATTAAGAACTACATGTTGCATTGATGTTACAACCCCCATCATACATCATTATTTCCGTTGGTTCATGTTGGAAATGATCATAATATGCATTTATATGTGCAAATGATTGTTCACAGTATTTTATATCCGCTATTCCACCTGTATTTGCCGTTTTTAAATTGAGTTTATGAACCGTAAAACTACTCGCCAAAGAAAGCTGCAAGAGCAGTTTCTCAGTAAAGTGTCTTTCTATATACTAGTCAATAGTACCCGTGGGACGCCTGGGGTCAACCTGCATCCACGCGCCAAGTTTGGCGAATCGCTTCAAGGACGCCGGAGGAGTAGGGTAGCAAACAGACAGACAGACAGACAAACGTTGCTCAAATTATAGAATGATTCTACTCTTTTATAGTTCACCAGACTAATGATACAGTGTCGTTACTAGAACTGGCCACAAGAAGAAGCAAGGATTTTTGACGCTAAACATACTGTATATACCTAGTAGGTAAGCTAATAAAGTATTTGGTAAAAACTGAGGAATTCGAGATAGATCTGATTTACTGTGTTGTGTTTGTGTCATTAATTTAGACTGTTATGTCTGCCATTCGCAAAGCAGTGGTGCGTTTTATACGAAGCCTCTTGTCAGCGATGACATCACCTGGTTTTATGGCCCTGATCGCGGCTGTCACGATGCAAACAAAATGTCGTCCGAGGGAATATTAATGTTTTTTTTTGTCTGGTGATATAACCCACTGACACCGACAGATTGATGATGCAAGATAAACCGATACTTACCCCCGGTAGATTAATTTGTTTTATGGCGAGTCGTGTTGATTCACGACCGCGTCGTAAACTAGGTCAGGTACTTTGGATTCTTCGTTGTTAGTTTTGGCCGTATTCTAATTAACCCTAATTAATAACTAATAAATAATTATTTGGCTTAGATAGGTTGACAACTATGATACGATTTTTTTTTAAAAAGATTATTTGAATTTGTATTAGTTTAATTTGAATATAAAGCTAAACTCTGTGTTTGATTCAGAGTTCTCCATAGAAATTCTTGGTAGCGTATCGGGAATGGCGGCCGTGACGGCGGAGCAAATTTTGAAAATTAGATGCATGGGGAAGCGTTTTCCGAGATTTCCGATACATAAATAACTGAAAAATTAAAAAAACTTTTATTGTCTTCGATAGTAGCGTAACGGCTTGATGGTTAGCGTATCGGCTTCGAAGGTAAGCGTATCGGCCCGATACGCTTTAACATAGGTATTCGGTAAAAACCCCACCGGTAAAAACCCCACTGGTAAAAACCCCACGGTAAAAACCCCACTGGTAAAAATCCCACCGGAAAAAACAAATAAATTTTTTCTCTAAAAAAAATTACTTTTTTCTCTAAAACAATAATGACCTGTCACAAACTTACTGAGCAGCAAACTTACTTAATTAACAGTTTTTAAATAAAAAGTATTGTAGAAATATTACTCGGTTAACTTTTGCTGTTAGGATTTTTACTTTAAAGTTTTTTTTTTTCAAAAAAATATTTTGAGACAAGTTATTTTCTAAAAAAATATTTTTAGAGAAAAATTTATTTAAAAAAAATTTTTTATAGAAAAGTTATTTAAAAAAAAAAAATTTTAGAGATATTTTTTGAAATATTTTTAGAGAAAAAAATTGTTTACAAAAAAAGAGAATTGGTGTGGTTTTTACCTACATTCTTTAACATAGGCGTGGAGAACTCTGTGATTTTGGTTTTACATGTACAGCTGATATTTAAAACTTAGGCAAAATTTTCGATGCGTTTTTTAAAATTATATGAAATGTTTCTTGACTTCGGCCTGTAGTAGTCACGTTTAAATGTTCCTTTTTATATTAGTAAGTATTGTCATGATTTCTGGGACAAATACGTGAGAATCATACTAGTAACGTTGATAAAAATATGAAGCATTGTATATCAACACGGTGTAGTGGAATTTGGAGTGAATTGTCAAATATGAGGCCGAGGTTTTTACATATTGAGTTGCATCACACAAAGGCGCTCATAAATTTTCTCATAAAGGACTGAGCTATCTGGTTGGAACAACATTTCTCGTTATTTCTCATTGCAGTACCAGTAACCGACGAGAATATTATTATATTTCGAAATCGTAACCTGTAATAAACCGCTCCACCATGATGTCGTATGCATACCTTGCAGGACTGCCAGTGCAGTTGGGTAAGTTAAAATTTTACCGTAGTTGAATGTTAGATATAGAATGTTATCTTTCATGTCGTTGCTGATTTCAGACGATGGGGCTCTGACGCAGTTGCAGACTGAACCCCCGCAATTTTGCCCCCCTACTGCACCTGATAAAGAGTAACGAAACTCCAGGGCGATCCTCCGTTGAACGCTTTTATAATTTCTTACTCATTTCTAAGTTTTAACTTCAAAGCAAGCTTGTCCTTTTTGAAAAGTACTTTAGTCTCCTGAGTGACACAGAATGCGTCTTTCCGAAAGATGGCTCCCATTGATGTACGACTGGAAATAATCGCTTCAAACATACATTTATATGCTTCAATTTAGGGTTATTCCAAACGATTGTATTTCTTAGTCTCTCTTTCCATTGATACCTTGGTAAAATACGTGAAAATATAATTGTCCCTGGTGAAGAACAAGTGCATATTTGTCCCTCATAAGGTCCCATTCTGCGTCTCAAATAAATATTTTGGGTTGGAAACTCTACTGTCGTTTTTACACATTTTCCGGATAACGCATAATATTTAGCAATTTGATTTGAGATTATGTTGGCTTCCTTGGCTTCCAACAAGAAAGCGAATATCATTCACTTGCTTCCATACTAGATTCATATCTCATTAATGCTTGATGCTTGAAACTTTACTTTTGTTTGTCTTACTTCGTATTTGATGAAATCTGTACTCCGCCATCTCATCAAAATGCACAAATTAAACATTAAAGTTTGTTTGTCATTCAAGTCGTCTTTCCATCATGAAAGGGTCATTAATCAAAAATATCGACTTTCTCTTTATTTATTCCGTAGATCTATTGATTTTTGGCACTTGTGCGTGTTGCTTCTATTGGAATCTCTACCGTCAGACTTTAATCGTGGTAATGGGTTATAATTAACCTGGGTCGTATAGTCTGACTTTAATCGAAATCTTTGATTCTTGCGCCGGATTTATGACAATTAAGTGCATTAAACAGATTTGAAACTCGCGTCAATCGTATCGTGTGCATGAAAACATACTTTACAAATGGATTTAAGGGCTTTAAATTTGGAAAATTTAGGTGTGCTAAAAATGTCAAAATTAATTCATTTTTGTCTAGTTTTAATTTTGCTAAGTTTCCAGTAACGTTTCACCAGGGAGGTGATATAGAGGTCTATATCACCTCCCTGGTTACGCTTACAAACAATATGTGAAAAATTGATTTTCAATACTACAATGGTTTTCGAAATATTGTCATTTTTGTATTGTAATGAAATTAAACATTGATAGCCCTTAAACGTATCAGACAAAACGTATCAGACAAACATTTTATAATGAATTTTTTATCTCACCAATATAAACAAAATCAGCCAGGCACTCGGGCAGACTGTCAGCCATCTCTGTGTTATAACTGTCATAACAGATTTTAAATAAATACATGTACATATTCATGTATTTTGCTTATTCAGTTATACACGTCGAATATCACTTTCATAACCTTAAAAAAAATCATTTTATTCAATATGTTTTGGCCACTTCTGTAAACGTCGTAGTTTTGACATCGATAGTCAATGTTGGTGGATTATAAAAAAACATTAATTATCCAAATTACAGTTAAATCTATAGAATCAAAACTGTCGCCACACTGTCTTTTCTTAAACGCGATAGAAACAGAACAGCAGTTTAGTATAATTCAACAATTTTTAATATAATTCTAAACATTGTTTCTAAGTCTTCAATTCTTGGATAATTGGCGTTTGGTATCATTACGCTTTTGAATTAATCATGAGGATACTACTATCCACATATTAATTCATAATTCATTTTAAATCTTTTTTGACTACAAAATATTGTGTTTCTGCCAGTTTTTTTGGCTGTAGATTCTGTTAAGTAACTACGAGAAGGCGTACAACACCGTCGCTCGTATCACATCAGGTGCCATTTATGATATTTGTTTGGCTGATAAAAACCCTTGCGTCACATGTCTGAAGTAGAGTGCATTAACGCATGTTGTTTGAGCTCGTAATATATCATCGGTAGATCCCAAATGTCATGTTTTCTTCCGTCAAAGATTATAAGAGATATAAATACCAAATTAAGCCGCCCCTAAATAAATGTACAACTCCTAGCTTCTTGGTTGTCTGTGACGACGTAGGCTTTATTCCGGCGCGGACCGGAATCGAAACCGACAGAAATTCCGACCGAGTTCAATAGATTAATGGATTTTGCTTTAAAATTGTTCATGATATTACCTTCTTCCAGAGCTGCCGACCCAAAGGGTTTTACGATTTCGCCGTATTCCGTTACGATAGAGGCCGTCAGAGTACACTCGGGTAAAAAAAATACGCCCGCCGTTGAATAAAAAAAGTTCAGTTTATTTAATTTGAATATGTTTTTTGAACATTTAAAAAAAAATACTACGAAGACCTCCAAAATACGATCAAATGTGAAAATTAGTACGACCTGTCATCAGTTGAGGTTGGCAGCTCAGGATAAATGGATTTTGCTTTAAAATTGTCCATGATATTACCTTCTTCTCGCATTAGTAATGTTTCATGCAGTTGTCGAGAATAGTTTGCCGGTTTATTTCCGACTCAAGTCTTCGCGTATGTTTTGTTTTACGTATAGATTTCTTTTAAGTGATGTAATTTTACCCGACAACGTTAACTTTATAAATACTTATAAAGCGATTTAACTCGGCCGTCTGTTCTCGTACGTCAAAGCTTACCTTTTTAAATCAGTGTGCCACCTCCATTTTTTAAACCAGGCCGAAGGGTGGACAAGGACGATGGGAATTTCAACGTGGATTTCGTACAGTTCTGAATGGCCCAATTTCGACTTTAGATTTCTTAATTTTAGAGCAAGTTTTCACTTGGGACAATTAAGTTAATTTATATGTTTTGTTTTAAATAGATGTTGCAAACGGCGCAATATTTATACATTAACATAAAATAGTCACAAATTATTTATACAAGTAAAAACTTTAAGACGGACATTTCGTCTTGTCTCGAGAAGTGTTCACTGTTGCCATACAATACACACAGTTGTTCTCAATGGGAGTCCTAGTTAAATTTCATCCACCTGATGATCTTTATGCGCAATTTACACTGTCGATTTTTGAAGTGAAATTGGCTGCCCAACATGACGTCGTCGATTTCACTTCAAATTCACTAATGGATTTGTCTAGCTATTTCCAATAGTTAAATTCTAGCTATTTCCAGGATGTGCAGTTTCCGATAGTGCGTATTCTAGTTATTTCAGAGAGTGGATTTTTCTAGCTATTTCATGGTGTACAATTTCCATGGTGTACCAATTCCTGGTGTACAAAGTCCATGGTTGGCTATATCCATGGTGTGCCATTTTCAGCGTCCCCTGTCATTCATCGATTAGTCGATGCAATAGAACATGCTCTATTTTCACCGAATCTTGGAAGTAAAATCGTTGGTAGTCGATGGCTTTCGACCAATCAACGCCCGAGTGATCATGTGAGCACACTTCTACTATGGCAACGTCCTACTCCATGAAAAGTTTGGCTAACTATCCTAGTCAGTTATCAGTACTAAGTGTAAACACACTCACTTCAACGACTCTAAAAATTGTAAAATTTGAAAGTTGTCAAACTTTTACAACAAAAAGTCTATAGTGTATGTGGGTTCCAACATGACGGTTGAAATAGTCAAAATTATTTGTCACAAACGTTTCGGCGATTTTCAGTTTTTGATGGTCAAGAATTTTCCAGAGATGTTTGTAAATAAAAAGAACAAAGTTGACTCACTTGCTTTTTAACAAAACTATGCACGCATGAACATATAAAATAGTTAAATTTATACTGTATTTTCATCACCTTTTAACCGATCTCACCAATTTATCATTAATTGCGGGTTATTTCTGACAAGAACGTTGTTCTCAAGTGTAATCTTGGTCGACTCTGATAAT
>JAYJLZ010155307.1:0-11965 GCA_036873915.1 Tubulanus ruber | reverse complement strand
TGGTAATTTTTTTAATAAATTAGCTAGAAAACAACATTATAATCACTTTTAAATGGTAAATGTATAAAATTAATATCATTATTTATGTATAGTGTGATTTTTGAGACGATTGGTTCAATTCTTTGGTTTCTGCAAATATCCAAGTGACAAATGGCAAATATCCAAATATTTGACAATGACCCTAATACCCCCGCTTCCGCGGACAAGTATTTCGCAAAAAACGAGATAACGAGTTTTCTAATATCTTGTCGCGTATCGTCATATTGTAGGCGTATCTTTTAGTTGCCGAATTGTGTTGTTTAAAATGGCACCCCCTAGTGGTTGGAACATTAACTAAATGTGTAGATGGGGACTTGTCTTTTAGTATCTACGTACCAGGTTTCAGAAAAAAACCCATTCCGTTATGCAGATTACATTATAATTTTGGACATATTGTAGGTGGCGCTGATGCAGTACTATACGTCGTTACATGCATCTAGTCGAGTTCTATTAGATTAATTTTTTAGAATTGAATTATCTTTAACCATTCGATAGTTATAAGCTAAAAAGAGTCATTTTAATATCTATGTTTTGTTCATTTTGGGGCTTTTAAAAAATTTGTGAAAAACAACAAAGTTTTTTTTTCTAGTGAAAAAATATTTTTCCGGGAAATCGTCTGAAACACACTCCTAACATGATTAGAGGCGAACATTTTCTTTCATTTTTGGGGTCGGGGGCCCTTGGGGCAAAAAACGGATGATGGCTCTAGACTCCCAATGGGTGGTTTCATATGTTCATAATACATTATGATGCCATATTCCTTACAGTTTTTAAGAGTTATATGGACCTCTTTTCAAAATTGCGAGTCACAAAAATGCCAAAATGGCCGCCAAACGTTTTTTGATCGGAACCGAAATCAGCACAGTTCTATTCCTTATGGTTTAGTGCATCATTAAAGGAGGTAACTCAAAAATCTATTTTTTTGTTCATTTTTGGGGCTTTTAAAAAATTTGTGAAAAACAACAGTTTTTTTTTCTAAGATAAACAGAGGGCGGATAATCGCGGGTGCACTGTATCGCGTTACGAGTGTATTAACGGAACCTAATATTTTTCATTAGGTTACATTCATACATGAATGGCGGCAGGATTTTTTTAATTTGTGTTTTTTTAATTTGTCCCTCTCGTATTTCATATCGGCGTTTTTTTTTCCGGTTTGGCGGAATTTCCATCGGCGGATCAGTCATCCAAGTTATTAAAAAAATACCTAAAGAATTACGCGTCAACAGTAATTGTTAAAGGTAAATTACGGTAGGTCGATAGTGAAATAACTGTCGAGACCCGTATAGTTAATTAACTACTGGACTTGGGACTAATTTATTAATTACCAAAACAATAATAAAATCAGTACAAAATATTGTTCCATCTGAAACGTCAGAACCTTTCACTATTATGTGGGTTATCAAATGTGGGAAATATCGTCAACGAATATGGACTCTGGTATTTGTGGTTAATCCAGCAACCAGTGAATGCATAAATCGAACATTATTGTGACCAAGGCAATATATCCAAAAATGGAATAGTGAAATTGATTCAGAAGAAAGACTATTTAATTATAAATGATTAAAAGTGATATCAGCTTTAATTCTTATTTAACAAATTTGACATTTAAAGAAAGACAGCTTATTATCAAATTTAGAATGAATAACCATTATACGGACTAATGAATGCCACTGTTTTGACTACTGTAAAACGACTAACAACTTATTTAATAAAGTGCGATATATATTGTTAATGCCTAATTAATGCATAATTAATGCTGAAAAACTTAATATACATCTGTTAACCGATATTACTGTGATTGTTGTTATTATTGTGAAGACCTCCTTATACTACTGTATATATCTTAGTCATGGAGACAAATGAAAGTTATCTTATTATATTATTAATTCAAATTAAGGTATCTTAAGCGAATCTAAGATATCTGAAAAAACAATTAAAGATATTACTAATTCTATTATTGATATCTAAATTGTTTTAGATATATATTAAAAAAACAATTTAAAAATATTTCATGTTTTACTGAGCTTACACATAGAATGTACAAACGAAATTTAAAAAAGATTTCTATATAAATCTCTCAACTTATATTCACAAAAGCACATAACATATATATTTACAAACAACAAAATTAACATGAAAAAAAACATTTATCACTGGTTTTCTTCTATGAAAATTTCTTCAAGGAAAAAGACAAGATGCAGAAAAATTTGAAGCGAATAGAAAATTCAGTATTAAAAAATTTATTAGACGAGCACAGAACGAAGCTGATTGTTCCGATAATTAAGTTCGTTTCAATCATAATCATTCTGTATAGACGAATTACACACGATATTACATTAAATCACAAGATTAAATATCTAGCTAAAAGATTATATTCAAATCTTGGTTAAAACGAGTCTCTTAATTGGCATCATAAATTCATCAGAAAATGTACATTAACCAATAAGTACAGGAAGAACATTCTTACCCTCAAGAACATTCTTACCTTGAAGAACATTTATACACTATTCTTATGTTGAATTGTTATTAAAATAACATTTAATACTGTAGTACATGTATTATAGAAGTTTAATATGATAAAGGGAATGTTAGGCTATTACTTGGTCCCCCTCTTCGTTAAAAATATAACCACTACAGTACATGTAAAATTAAAATGTTAACCGACAAGGTCAGCCAACATTTAACTTTCTATCGAGTGAATGTCTGAAAGCTTTCGGATAATGTTCATAAAGAGAGGTGTTCTTGGTAATGTAGCTTTAAAAGAGACCATGACTACCGGGTACATACTTTATAAAAGTAAAAGGTTATAAACAAGATATGAGCTTGCATTTTCCAAGTTATGTTCTTTTGTACAAAACATATCTGGAATAGGTTTTCCACATCGAAATCGATATTACTATAAAATATTTAATCCAAATTATTTGCTAAATAACAACGAATGAGTTAAATGAATTAAAAGTATGCCATTCAAAAAATAAGTTGACGGAACTTCTCAACTTATCAAATCGGACTTGTTGCCTGTTAATGGTGCATGCTAATATGCTCTAATTTCATAACATTTCACACATAATTAAAACATGGTTGTCAAGTTAACACGGGTCGCTAAAACAAGACTTCCCAGCTATCAATATAACGCAATGAGTAACATTATAATATAAATTCATCTAAAACACAACTATTTGTTACACTGTTTTACAATAGAGTTAACTAACCTCTGTACGACAGTAAAGTTTCATGCCCGTAAGAATTTGAAGCCTATTAAACCGAGAATAAAAATCTTAGCAACATATTTTTAAAACTTAATTATTAACTTTTAAGTGTAAAAAAGTGGAGATGATTTTTGTAGTTGTTCATAATGGCAGCAATACATATCTTCATTACAAAATATACACAAGAGAGATCAATAATCGCATGGACGAATTATCGAATTATTTACATCTATCAATGGGTCAATTATACGAAAACATTAATCAGAAACAACAAAACTTGCTCGTTTGAATTTCATTGCCACTGGTCATAGTTACATGAGTGGATATAATTATACAACATGTGTAATAGATAAATCAAATAACTGGCTTTAGAATTTTAACAACCTAAAACTTGTCAATTGTTTACCGGTACTCACCATATTACGTGTTTATAATAATGGGCTATTGTCATAGCAAACTTGAAAAGTCTGGACTTAATACAACAATATTTAGTGTAAAAAATTTACTATGAATGACTTTATCAAAGAATACATTAATTATCAGAGTATCCAATAGAACATCACTGTGTGATTCATTGCACGTAATGTTCCCTTAACTAGAAATTGACAAATTATCATGACTAAAAACAAAATTCATAGTTTTTATGACACTAGTTTATAAGAATAAGTATAATCATAACCGCTTTCTCTCCTTGAATGATCTTTTACGTTTACGGTTTTCACGTGGCATTGGAATTTGTTTGCGACCTGCAATATGTACATAAAAAAACTCACTGGTTGTGTAAGTATGGAAATGTCTTAAAACCTTATTATAATGTCAGTATATTATGTTAACAAGTTGACAGAAGTAATATTAAGACGCCCCCTGTTTTGACCCTCTCAATGTAGACCAGGTTAAAATCACAAGAGTTCATTAGACAATCGACAAGACTTATTTATAAAATGGAGTAAAGAACAGAACATGTTACTTACCTAAAGACAGGCTGTATGGAGGTTTCGTAAAACCAAATGCCATCTCTAACTCTTTAAGTGTGTACTCAAAATTATGATCCAAATCGTAGACTTGAAAATAAGTCTCGAGAGGTGTTAACACTGGTCCAACTTCATCAATTATATCGTCTATCGTAACAAAGTCTGTTTCATAGCCATTGTTAAACGGTTTCCACTGGTGGAAGGCATTCTTTAAATCTGGTGATAGTAAATGTGATTCATATGGTGATATAGTACATGTTATGTTATATACACAAAAGGAGGGAGAGGATAGGGATAATAATGCCACCGGAAAAAATGTCACCTAGTCAAAAAAAGCGCCACCATCACTTTTTCGTCACATTGATTACTTTTTATTTTTTTATAAATTTATTTATTTTCATCAAATATTATGACTATTAATAGAATTATCCCGCAAAACTTAGCACATTACATGTGGTATTTTATAAAAGACATTTGAAAATTTTACATACAGAATAACGGTAAGGGTGAAATATTCAGAACAAGAAAATGCTTCTGATGAAATTAATCTATATTACTGCCTTGTGTAGTTTCTTTTCTTTAAATGATATAAACTTTCTGTTGTTTTGCGTATGTTTTTTAAATTGTGCGATTGTTGTTGTGCTTGTGTTTTGATTGCATTTAATCTGATTTGCTTATGAAAGTTTGCGAGTGAATGATAATATAGAATATGATAAAATTGATATAATGTAACAGGTAAGTTTGTTGTTTTGCGACTTGTTTTTTTACCTTAAACTGTGCGATTGACTTGAACTGCATTTTTTTCGATTTGATTATGAGAGTTTGCATAATAATAAAATAGAATATGATAGAATTAATATAAAACATTTTTCTTTAAATAAGTGATGGGTGGCATTTTTTCCTAATTTTCACTTGGTGATATTTTTTCCGGTGGCATTATTTCCGTGATTCATCTGTACTATATACTAAAATAAAACCTAAACCTATGCTTAGAAGATATTATTTTAATATAGCAGGAAATTAACTCACCAGTGGAGGAGTTAATTCCAGGTATAACAACTTTATATAGTGGTGGTCCTGTGATATCTCGTGTTGATCTTTGTTGTGGTAAAATATCTGGAATTTAACATTTAATACCAAATAACTTGGCCATTTTAATTAAGAAACCTCCCTAAACTGGCAAGCTATTAAACCAACTAAACACTGGTGGTTTTCAGAGGTTGTCGGTATTGCAAATCCATAAAAATGTCAATATAAGTTCTCTTTTTCATTTTTTCATATCTTTATGTTACCATGAAAACATATTTAATCTTATATATTTTATACTGTAATAATCTCGAAATAAATAATTTAATTTAATAACTAAATGATAGTTATAAACTTTGCCTCGTTGTATTTGCACGATTGGCGTTGAACAACAAATCCTGCCCTACTTATTTTCCACAGTGCATAATACTACTGATATGAATTTGTTCACTATTTGTTTCCGACTTGCAGTAATGTAGAAGGAGTTTACAAATAGTTACCGGAATGCAGTTTCAAGAGCTTGCTGTTACATGAATCATATTTGTCTACAGTTTAATACAGATCATAAATTCAGCCGATATAACGAGTATCCCGGTTTTGAAAAAGACCGGTTTAGACAAATTTCACTATCATAATTATATAAACCATCGTAATTAGCAAATATGCCGTCATAACTGCATATATACACCATCATAGATAGCATATACATGCTGTATATCACTATAAGCCCCCCTTTTTTTAATACCACCAGCTAAAATAAGACATTCATAGTGAAAAAGGTAAAGTAACAAGTACCGGTTATCTAAATAAGTCTTACACACATCACCGAAAGTGGTGAAATACACTTAGTAATGACACATACTATAAAAACACATCGCCATTTTAAGTGGCTGTGAATACAATTATCAATAATCTACTAAGTACAAATAGACAATTTGTAACCTCACTGTTGTCACTGTGGCCAGCATTAAATGACCAGACAGAATACATGCTGTGGCAATGTGTGTCTACAGTGCATTTTTGTACTTGTGTCCGTTTACTCTAGAAGTACTGTACCTGCTTTAGTTGTGGGTGAACGAGTGGATATATGCGTATGTGAACTTGTGTTATTTGTCATCGCTTTGGTCACCTGCGCAGAAGTATTATTAAGACTAGATGTTGACGTGTTTAAGAGGCCTAAAGCGCTAGCCATCTCATCGATAGAGTAAAATCCATCACCATTCACGTCAAACGCCTTCAGATCATCAACTGTTATATTGACATAAACCATATCGCCAATGGCAACTACGCCATTTTTATCAGTGTCCCATTGTTTAAATTTTTCACTTAGATCTATAAACAACATGAATACCAGAAAAATAAAAACATGAAAACAAAAAATAAGCTATTAACAACGACACAAACAATTACAATCACTAATCACTTTAAACATGAAACTGAAAGGAAACCTTTGGGTGTAATGTATATAGGTACTGAAAAGGATTGATGTCTGCATTAATTTTCGGTAACAATATTTAATTTATAAACTAGCTTGGCTTAGAATAAGGATCGAAATTTATATTGTACATTGTTTCTTTTATGAAAGAAATATTTCAGAAATTAATAGTAGAGTTGAAGAGAGAAAGAACAAAAGCAGAAATTTAATAGTATTAATTTACAACATGTATTTATATTACAACAATAAATATACAATAAAGAGTGACTGCACCAAGGAAACCTGCTTACCTGCTCTAGACCGTATGTTTTCTATATTTAACGGTGAAAACTTTTCTGGCTGCTGTGAACTAACTTCTGTAAAATATAATGCATAAAGTAAATAAGCATAAAGATGTCATGTTTGTTTCAGAGTTTTAACTGTATGTCTAATCATTATTGACAATGATAATATAATATTTAACAGCTGATGTTTTACTGCTATTTTCATTATACATGTATAATAAAAAACGTACTTTTATTAAGTTCATTAATCTGAGCGCCGAGTTGCTGTTGCTTTTCTTGCAGCGCTATGAGGGATGTTTGCTGCGTTGCAAACACCGTATTTAATCTCATCATGGTACTGTTCAGTGCCGCCACACTCGAATTTAAAACCTTGTAAAACCGATATTATGAATACATAGAATGGCTCTAGTGAAAGAATAATCAGTAACCTCCAACATAAATAATCTGTCGGTTAATAAATTGTCCTAGTTGAACTTATCTACAATTAACACTGACTAACTTGTATTTGCGTATGAAGATTACCTTTTCATGCGGAGTGAGATAGCTTCGTATGATTGTATCAATGGTTAATGTCAGGCTAGAATTGTTGTCATGCGTTTCATTCTTTGAATTTTTCTGACAAAAAGAAGAAATTCAGTTCGAAAATATATACAAAAAACAGAGTATAGATGTGCATGTCAGTTATCTGATTATAGATTTTAGTTCCACTTCATTAAAGTACATATTTAACACAAATTTCGCAAAAAGGTATTTATCGTAATTAAATTGGTTTTGTACAACTCACCAAGGCTTTAAGCACCAGAGTGACTATGTCTGTAGTATTAACCGCTGATACAGAAGACACTGATGTGTTGGCCATTGTTGACTGCCAACTCTGAATGTTACGTAACTTCGTAGACAGTATTGCAGTACTATTGGCCAAATCCTGAATCATTTTCTATAAGAGACAAAAACAAGACTGACTTGTACTGTCTCTCTCCCTCCCTCTCTCTCTTTCTAACCACATCACAAAAAGTCATCTAATCCATCACATCACAAAAAGTCATCTAATACATCACATGAATAACAATAATACTGACCTGTTGTTTACCCATCAAATCAGAAATCATTGTCACTCTTGTATTCAATGACGAGTTCACTGAACGTATTTCAGCATTTATTGATTCCATCTCTAGCGAAACCTGAGGATTTGATGATGAATCATGACTTGTAGGCTTGGACAGGGCATCAACCGTTTGCTGAAATAAAGATAACCGACATTTAACAGACACTTATTTTTTTCACGAGGATTTAAAATGTTTGGTAAAATGTTTTTGCCTATTCATTGCCCTAGCAGGTGTTTTTACCATAACATAATGAAAATACAGTATAATGTAGGATTCAGTGATTCCTGCTTAGAACTAGTTTTGGAAGATGTTTTAGATTAAGATGGTTTTGATGAAGAATTGAGTTTGATTGTACATGTAGTAAATCATATGAATCGTCAGGTTCAGGACTGAATACATTGATGAGGGGACAGGTGGTTTTTCATGATTAGTCACAAGATTGCATTTCCTGTTTGTTTTATTCTAGTATACCCATATTTGATATCGAAACTAGTTTAAATCAGTTTTTCAATATTTTTGTCACATTTTAAAATTTTGTCCTGGCCACGTAATTTCTTCTACAAATATTGATAGACCTGATGGGAAACAACAGACTCATGATGTGATTCTAATAATGTGATTATTTTCAAATAATTTGGATGTAAATAACAAATGGCAATTTTAAAAGGTAGCCCAATAGAAGGCCAATTTTACTATCAAATCTGGGTGGACTTTATGTTTAAGAAATTTTCAAAAATCGATGTACCCTCATGATCATTTCATTTAATATACAGTTTAACAGCTCAGTCTTTACCGCAAAAACTTTGTAAATATATGAAAATGTCAACATGATTAACTTCATTTAAAATGATTACATAAACTTACAAATAGATGCTGGAATGCAATTTCAAGGGGTTGCCAGTTTTACGAGTAGTATTTTTATAAATTTTTAATACAGATACAAAATACTGATAAGATTTTAATAGGGGACGGTTTAGGCAAGTTTCCCTTCATGTGGTTTATTTCTGTTATAAACACAGATACAATTCTGATTAACAGTGTCCTAGCCTAAAAGTCCATCATAAAAATTAAGTTTAATAAGATGTCGGGATAGAACAGGTTGACTCATTTGTTTGTGTTAATGATTGGAACTGTATAATTCCATGTTTTGAACTTACCTGTAAGGTGTCAATTGTACTGGAAAATTCACCATGTTTTAAGTTCGATTCTTGCTTGAAATTTTCAAATTCTTGTTTAAAACTTGATACGGAACTACCTAAAGATGCCACATCCTGAAATAGACAAAAACAGAAAATTGACCCAGCAAAGAAACTATAACAGTTCCGATAGAAGAATTACCATACAACTCTAGACTCCAGATTTCAATCATTCTTCAGTAATGTACTTTGCTTGCTGGACCCATATAACGCAATGACAGTATTAAAAACCCAAAATAATTTATCATTGAAATTTTTGATGACAAAATGAAGTCATTAATGCCAGCTACATAACAATCGCCCAGTATTAACTTACCAAATCAAAATTTAACAAACATATTAGTTGTGGATCTTACCTTGGTTATTTGTTTAAAATTATTTGGCATATTTTTCAGAGTAGGAGCACCAGCTAAATCTTGAGACAATCTTTTAGTTGTTGAGTTGAGGGTAGACAGCTGAAATCCGAATAGAATAATTCTTACAATAAATGGATGGTTAAGATTGAGAATATGGGTATATGTAATGACGATGAAAATTGCACTTACTTTAAGGACTGTACTCCTGGTATCAATAAAATGCAAATGACACCTCAGTGAGGAGATTTATAGTTAGGTTTTACTGTTTTACTGAGGTAAATCAAAGTAAGGTCAGCCCTAGCCAAAATAGCGTGACACGACACTGCCCTCAAAAGTGTTTTTCTTCTGCCCTGCCTTGAGATTCATAGTATATTGAGGTGCGTTATTGGGCCAATTGTAAGAGTCTTACCTTAAAATATATACTTTTGATTTCTTTAGAGACTGGTGCCAGATTTTTTTTATTATCCTCAACCAAAATATTCATTTCCGTGATTTTTTTATGCAGCGCCTGAAATTGATCTGGAGCTCTTTCACTTCCTGATTGTACTGAAAAAATGGACAAAAGACCTAGTATTTCAGATATTTACAATTATTCACAAACAAACATCTATTGAATTAATCATGAAAAGAAAATATAAGAATTACATAATAACTATTTAATTATGACTTAACCATTTAAATAAATAAAAAATATCAACCATACATGACAGTTATGATGATGTCAAATGATTGTAATGAAAAGCGACGGATATCGAAATGAAAATAGCAACGAAAACAAAACACAGATTTTGGAAACCAGAAACAATGCAGGGACAATTACATAAAATAAAAGAAAGACAAATCCTTCCTACCAAACAAAAGAGAACACAACATGAAGACAGGTACATACCTGATAAAACCTTATAACGGAGCACATCAATATCTTTACGCAGGCTGAGTTGCATCCATATTATTGCGCCAGCCAATAGGAGACAGATAGTGACTAGTATAAAAATGCAGATGGGGACGCAAGCTGAGCAGAATGCACATTTCCAAACTGACCCGCCTCGCCTAAAATAACATTGAATTAATTCCAATGAGAATTGAAGGTCATCCAGTGTGGTTTATACTAAGCTTTTCTGGCAACGAGTGGAAGTAACAATTATCTGTGCATATATACAGTGCATGATCAACCATTGAATAATAAACAATTTCCAAAACAACAATCCATATTTAGACCATATTCCATGTAGTCAAGCTCTGCAGACATAGTCACATACATTTTTATTTAGTGTTTTAAGTAATAATTTGCAATGAGTTAACACTATACATAATACATAGAATAACACTGTCATCAAGTTAGTGTCAGTGTTATCTGTAATGTTAATGTACTATTTTTGATGAATGATCAAAATAAATCAAACGAATTCATCATTTGTTGTGGCAAAGCAAGAGACTAGAGAGATGTAGATTACTTTTAATCATCAGCAGTGAGCAGGGTAAGAAGTGATCACGTCATAGAGTTGACTGATATCGAAGGTTCTTATGATAAAATTCTTGCGTGTAAATTTAAGAAGCGATATAATTCTTGTGTGTGTGTGTGTAGTATAAAAGAAGCTTACGTTCGTATAACAGATTTCTGAGCTGGTAAACTGAATTCGACGTCAGACGACTCGGTGTCCGACTGTTGTAACAACTCGTGACCCCTTTTCGAGTTGCTTTTAATTCTCTTCGACGTTTTGCCATTATTCACCAATGCGTCGAGCTCCCGTCGCTTTTTCATCTTTTTGACAGGTTTAAAGTCCACGTTGATTCGCGTTTGGCCATCCAGCTTGGTTGATTATCCTTGAAATCGGAAGATAACACGGCCGAGAAGCCGAAAACCAAATCTGTGATCATGAAAAGATAACTCACTTCCGCAAACAACTACATCCCATGAGCCGTGTGAAACGCAGTCCTCGATTGGTTGGATGTCGGTATGACGTCACTGCCGCGACGATAACACGTTTGTTGACATTCCGACACATGAATCAGGAAGTAAAATAAAAGAACCGTGGAAAACCCATAGCCAAAACTGATCGAGATCCAGAGACTTCTAAATCATCACAACCTTTATCCTTACAAACTGAAAAGGCAGTTCTCTAGCTAACTGAAGCTTAACAGCGATTACATTTCCACAGCTTCTATTTCCGAACGAACCGCGAGAGTGATGGATCATGAAAAAAACGAACACACCCGCGGGATGAGGAGTTCCGCTCAAATGACGTTAAAAAATATTTTTTAACCGTATTTTGTACCACTAGATGTAATAGTCAATAATTACTTATCATAATCATTATGAGCCTATTAGGCCAATCAATTTGG
>JAYJLZ010155197.1:0-11973 GCA_036873915.1 Tubulanus ruber | reverse complement strand
TACTAATGACCGGTGTTCGTCGCGGCCCTACTAATGACCGGTGTTCGTCGCGGCCCTACTAATGACCGGTGTTCGTCGCGGCCCTACTAATGACCGGTGTTCGTCGCGGCCCTACTAATGACCGGTGTTCGTCGCGGCCCTACTAATGACCGGTGTTCGTCGCGGCCCTACTAATGACCGGTGTTCGTCACGGCCCTACTAATGACCGATTAGTTGCTGCTTTCGTTTATTAGGAGCGTTAATGGCTCTGTACGTATTAAACGCTTGTATAGACGTATTACATACCTGCCTGAGTTAGACATACGGTATTACATACCTGCCTGAGTTAGACATATTACATACCTGCCTGAGTTGTCGCTCGTATGTGACAGTATGCGACAATTCACATCTCCAGCATCATGCTTTAGTACATAGTACCCCTCGGAAAGACTAGAAACAAACAACTTAATTTCAATTTTAACGAAAAAAAATACAGTTTTAAATCCCGGTTGGTTGTCACCATGAAAAGTGTTCACCATGGCACAATTAAAGATAATTTAGTAAATAAACTGAACATGTAAAATATGGAATCTTACCTAGAAACTTTCTCTAAAATGCGGTGAATTAGACTCATATACTTGTCTGGTCTGAAAATATAAAAACATTGAAATGAAATAATATACTCCTGTATTTAGTGTATTCAAACACCATACTTCATAAAGTCCGTTTATTTCACTTTTATTCAGAAATGTTGTTTCTATACAAACATAATTTGCAAGAAAGACAAGCAAGTATTATACATATTTAATCTAAGCACTATCGGTCTAACTAACTGATTTCACATAAGGGAGAAATACCCTTTTATGGCCGCAATTAAAAAACCAATATGCAGACCACATCCACTTAGTATATAGATGCGGTATATGATACATACTTGAACTCTGATTGTGATGGTACTATTTTGCTGGGTTCGATGTTTTCAATCATCATAACTTCGGAATTGTAAGGGTTGATTCTCACTAGAAAAACATATTCTTGTATTTTAATATCAATCTTTAAACATGTATACAGAAAAAAAGTTTACAGCTTACACGTAACGAGTAACCGATACGGGTATGTATCATCAGGAGCCATGCATGATGGATTCAGTGTAATATTGAATATGCAAAATAACATGAGGAACCATTTTGAAAATAACTGGTACCGTAACAAAAATATGTCCATTATTGCGAGAAAATAAAACGCTATGTGTTATCTGTTTAACAGTTTAGCCTCTTAGGCGTTTATGCATTATTTACCTCTTACCACTTTACAATTCTGTCGTAAGAAAGATGAAATCCACGCTCTCGCTACTTCACCGACAGTTAATACCTCCACACCAAACATTGGCTGATACTCCATCTTAGGAATCATATAAACAGGCTCGGTCTGCAATAATAACACGAATAACTTTTTCATTTTATCAGACAATAATCTAAGGGGCGGTTTAAATAATACTTTGACAACATTTTCGGGATGTTTTACAGATTTTTACCCGGTTTGTATTTCATAAGCAAGATGAAAATAATTGTTAAACAGTTAAATAGCGTGAAATTACGAATTAGAATTTATACATAGTTTAAACTAATAATGTAAAAATACATAGTTTTAGTCGTCATCACCAGCTCAGCTTTCCTTATAGTTCAATTACTCACTGTGTGAAAACGATCTACAGTGTGTTGAACTGGTTGGCATATTTAATATGTTTAATATGCTTTTACTCAGTTAATTACTCGTAAAATACGTCAACTTTGAACCAGGTCAATAGCCAAGATATCTATACAGGGGGGTTCTTTACACGGGATACCTACCTTTTGAGTGTTGACATCTTTAATACATCCATGTTGATTGCATCGTACGATCAGGCGCATTTCACCAAAATTCCACAATCCGTAGGTCAGGTTGTGGCTATCGCAGCGAATGTAGGATCCAGGATCCTCTTTCTGAATCAGCGTGGATCCTATAATGTTCAAAATCTCAAAATAAGCGCATTAGTGTAAATTAAGGCAAGTTTTAGTGAACTTATTTTATGAGACAAAAACTGGTTAATTTTTTAACAATTTGAGCTTGAACGTGTATTGTAATTCAGTAATGGAAAACTTAACCTTATTGTAATCTCTTAAACATAATACAAGAGAATTACCTAAAATACCCCAAAATGTAAACAAAACTTATGCACAGACAGTGGTGTACAAGTCTGAGGCAAAGACGAGTTAAGATTTTAGCAGTGCATAAAAAACCTGAATAAGGAAAAATTACCGGCACCAGTTGTTAGCTGTTTCACTTTTGTCTTATTTTGTTCCAGCATCAATGACTGTTTTTGAAAAATGTTATCGAAAGTTGATGTAGTAGATTCTGTTGTATGGACCACAGAAGAACAAGCCTCCCTCTTAGTGTCATCAACAGCCACCGAATTGTGGACTTCAGACATCTTGAACAAGCCCTTGTTTTTCTTCGGCTTTGATTGCTCTTCCGCAACAAGTTGTTTGCCAACAGCTGCATTCTTGCGTCGACAAGGAGACACTCTCCTCCGAGTTGCGACCATCTTCTGCGCACATTCCTCACCGTCGATGACAATTTTCATACTGTCATTATCGTCTGCCGTATCATCGTCATCGTCATCGCTATCATTGCCAAACAAACTACTTATAAAACAAGGATCCTTTACAACCGCTGATAACTTATTATCAAGATTCCTATCATCCATTACGTCCACATGGTCACCAGTAACATCATTGACATCAGCAATGTCCACCGTTTTTTCCTTATAACCATCTGCCGTTGTTTTATCACTGACAACTTCACTCACACATTCAGAAAGCTCGCAAGAATTTGGCTTAATTTTCCTAAAATTATACAAAAAAATTCCGGTACAGAGTATCAAAAGTACACTTGTAAATAAAATTGAACCATATACAGTGTATACAGATAAACAATGACCAGAGAGATGGTCACTGGAGACGACATCTTCAAAGCGACAACACTGTCCACAAGCACTTAGAGACTGACTACAACGTGCACACATTTTGTCAAAAGTTCGTTCTCATTAATTGATTTCTTATGTGTGATGAAATAAAAATACACACTTTCTTTGCTATTCCGGTATTGCACATTTTTTACAGAAAAAAATAAAGTTAATAAAAATATACGTGTACTTACTTTGGTGACGAGTTATTGGGACTAATACTAATATCTGCAACCCGTTTATTACATCTATTGTCATCATTAGAGGGAGTCGGCTCCACTTTTATTTCATCACAAGAGCTGAGTTTTGATGTGTCTATATTATTGTCATCCGTCATCATTTCGGAACTAATAATGTCTTCATTCACGACGATAACCTTATCATCACTCTTCACAACATCACTCTTCACATCAGCTGTATCAATATTCGGTATCTGTTCAATTACAGCCGCGGATATTTCTGGTTCAATAGTTATCACAGTAGAATTTGTCCCATCAATGAGAGAAGACTGACCGACATTATTTTTAGAATTACATTTAGTGCTTGGTGATTTAATTTTTTTTGGCAATTTCTCCGAATATTCAAATGTTTTTCCTGACCTAGTTTTTGTCATTCTTGTCATTTCTATATCGCTTTTTCCTCCATCGATGCATTCAACGACTTTTGCAACGCTGGGTTCTACACTTCTTGTCCTGCTTCTTGTATATATAGTATTAGGCCTATGTACAACGGATAAACTTTCTTCATTATAACTCGGTGTAACATCAGACTTTGTTATCTCAACCCCACCAGTACTATCCCCACCTGCTCCAGATCTTAAACTGTGGTGTGTGGGGCCCGCCTCCGATACAGTTGTTGTAACATCCTTTACTGTGGATTCATTGTCTGCTGTAGATTCAATCTTACACTGATGTCTGGTTCGAGGCATAAACTGCGCCTTTCCCTCCTCTTTCATTCGAGGCGAATCAGCTTTCAAAACTTCTGAAATGTTCTCCGATAATAATGCCGAGCTTTTTTCCTCGGAGTCATTTTTCGTGGCCTTTTCATAATTTTCCACTTGAATATCTTGAACGTCATCTGTACTCTTCTTTAGAACATGATCTTCTTCTGTTAAATTTTCCATCGTTTTCCTCTTGGATCTTGTAATGCAAGATGAAATATTCCTTTTGTCCTCGTGTAATATTTCAGCTTTATTTTCACTGTGTTCATCTGTTATTCTCTTCTGAAGCCTGGTCAATTTCGGTGAAGCGACATCGCTATTTATAACTTTCTCATCCTTACAACATTCAACTTCGCCTCCAGATTTCAGATCTGGACATTTTGAATTAATATCATCAGGTACATTTTCCAAACGTTCGCCCATATTCAAATCATTATTACTGTCATCTACCTGGTTTTGTAGCAATCTTTTGTCTTTTGAAAGTGTAGCACTATTTTCAGGTTCGGAAAACTCAGAACTCTGATCAGCAGAAGATGTTATTACATTTTTTGAATTTAATTCTAAATCCTGCGTATTACTGTGCAGAACCGATTCAGATGATATTTGCGTTAAACCCTCCGAGACATTCATATCACTATTCCCAGAACTAATATTAGCACCATCAAATTCATGAATTTGGTTAAATTCTTTATTTGTTTGAGCAATGTTTCTCGAAACTTTCGCAGGATATTTGATAGGGGACCTCAGTGGCTTGACAGCAGACTTGCTGATATTTTGTTTTCCAAAATTCATTGTAAAAGTCCCAAATGTCTCAAGGTCATTGCTATCACCGATTTTATCGCCAAAGAAATCATGACTATCAGACTCGTGTTTCTCTACTCCATGTGCAACCTGACCAAACATAGCGACGACGTTTTGTTCATCTGAAATACTATCTAAATCTTTGTAAGTGGATTTTAAAGGATATTTAATTGATCTTGACGTTTTAAGATGTTTTCGATCTGTATCAGCATCAGATTTAACCAGTTGTTTTTGTACTGATTTACTTTCCTTAACCTTTATCGGTTCGCTCATTAAGGCCTTGATCGAGGTGTGGAAGAATTTCAAATTTTTCCGTCGAGCTGTGAGTTTGTCCGAATAAAACGGCTTATCAATGTAAGCAATTCTTTTCTTCACCGTTTTTCCATCAACTTAACATGAAAAAAAATCACAAATCACTCGATTAGATAAGCAGCACAAGTTAAATATATCTGGACCATCTTAATTACTTAAACACGTCTAATTTTTGAGTGAATGCACATAAGCGTTCTCCAGCGTTTCTGACGAAGAATATCAGCTGTTTACCAGAAGCCAAACAGAGTGTTGTATCGTCAGCGCTGATTGGCCAGGTAATCATGTCATAAATATCAATCAGTCAGTGAGTAAACTCAACAGGGTCACCCCTAACGACCCCCTCCCCCTTGTGATCTCAAAGGATCTGGACGATTTACAGAAGCACACTTTTCTGATGAAAAAAGCGGGAAACCGCCGAAAAGCGGGAAATTCTGATCCGTGTGAGAGAAAACAGAGATACTTGCTGCAGCCATGGAGGTATAAACTACCTCCATGGCCGCAGACTCCTGAATATGATCAAACATCAGGATAATTTGTCTTAAGCGCATTCAAGTTATACAGATTTGACTATTCATGGACTATTCATCGAAATCTGCTGTTTTTGAAGATTGCGATGCTTGTGGTAAACAAAATAAAATATAGACAGACTATGACAGTCAACCGAATTACTGTCACCTGTGAAAGCAAGGTTATCTGTGTTTTCACAGTACTGTTGACCCACCAACCCCAGCACTGTTAACCCCAGTACTGTTAACCCCAGCACTGTTAACCCCATCACATGTTGCTATTGATGCTGGAAACCTACTATAAACGTCATATTGCTTTACAACGACTGGTATATCCCACTGGTGGTTGTCCTGTAATGATGAATGATTGTCGATCAGACACTTCAACGCGCTCGAACTAACCACTATATTAGCGTCGTATTTTATTGCTAATCTTTCAGCGTTCTTGTCTTGACTACAAATCTGCAAGTTACATCAGGAGAAATATATAAAAATAAACTCGAAATGAAACGACACCTGAATACTCGGCCTCAAAAATAATTATCGGTACTTTCTTGATTTAGGAACGAAATTATGTTAAGGTATAACTTTAAATATTTAAATAAACTTATTATTTACTGGTTTGAAACTGGATGGATTTTTTGGATCAAGCGGCTTCCTTTTTGCTGGATAGCGAGAATTCAACTGACTGTATTTCATGACAGCTTTAGGTGGTTGAGTGCAATTCATCAAATTTGGAATGTTCACTTTGAGACTTGGACCCTAAAAATACACGGAATTTTAACTATATACTGAGAATGTACCTGACAAGGAAATCAGACCTTGTTATAAAGATAGCAGCAGTATGATCAGTGACAGCTAAATGTAAAATTATTAAATCATTTTATAAAACATAAGCCGGAAATCCCGACAAAAGTACATCCTCCTGTTACATACATTTACATGCCCCACCTTAAATTTTGAAAAAAATATTGTGCGCTTGCATAATTATCAAGAATATTATGTTATTATATCTACTTTCATTATTCCTAATCATGTTAATCAATTCTTCATTCAATCATTCAATTCATAACAAAACATATTTAAACATATTATTGATAGATTAAATAAACACACTGTCAACGCTTAAGCTTGGGTGTTGTTGATGTTATCTTGGAGTAATTCATTACTCCCTGATGTGATCGACCGGATATCTTGATAGTATAATAATTATCCATGCGCTGCGATTTGTACTAATGACATGTTCGGTATTGTCAATCTCAGATCAATTGTATATAAGTATTTAAAAGGCAATCGGAATCCGGAATATAAGGTTGTTCAGTTTTATAAGTCGGACAAATTTGTGTACATTTACTTAGATCTGCCGCGATTTCACTGTAAATCAAAACTATTTTATACATTATAAGCAAGACCATCCGTGAGTAATTATTGTTACAAAATTCTTGTAGATGGGTAAGTAACACATAAACAAACTTACTATTTCCAACAATGCACCATGAAATGTCATAACAGGCGTTCCACCCAAAGTGTAAAGACCCAGTGGAATTGTTTCACAGTAATTGTACAACTGCGGATAATTGATGACAAGCGATCCACGATTCTCTAAATATTCCTAAAAAAGTCAGAAAATCAATCAGTTAAATATTAAAGAATTGGATATAATTTTGTTATAACCAGTCTACAAAAATATAATAAAATCCATAAAATCAAATTATTTTTAAATGCAGATACTCAGCCGTCCAGTAATTTAAAATAAACAGTAGTCTAAAAGACAAAATCCGTGTATAAATGCTTAACCTGAGAAAAATCTGCATGTTGTTAAATGATATCTGATGTAACAAAAGTGAAAAATATTCGGCAGAGAGAGTCGGACCTCGTTATAACGATTCGGCTTAATACGAAACTCGCGGTAATACGATAATTTCGTAAATTCCCAGCCATTTCTATAGTTATAGTTCCTTGTTTGGATAATACGAAACCCGCTTAATACGATGATTTTCCGGTCGAAGATTCGTAATAACGAGATTCGACTGTATAAGCATGCAAGCAGTTCTGAACCTACATTTTAGTGCCTACACCCTAAAGTTATAAGTAGTAGAAGAATATGCTGTATAGGCGTTTTGACCCTTGCGACCTCAGTGTTCGTGTATTGTTGATTTTGAGTGCATACACACAGGCATATGGCTACTAAGGGATGGATAAGTATTAAGTACAAGTTATTAATAATACCGATATAGGCCTATACTGCTTTTTTTAAAATGACTGGTCGAACTTCAAATCCCGATTTTCCCATGTTCTATCTTGCCTGTTTTTGAATATGTTGACATTGTCCGATTCACTACTAGGTAGTTGGTCGCAGTTGTTGACAACTTGGATGGTAAATAAGTGCCTGCGTACTTCAGTTCGACAATGCATTTTATTTAGCTTCAGATTATGACCTGGAGTAACGGAGTTCCCATTTGAACATTTCCTTCGAGTTGGTTAGAAACCTGTATCACATCGCCACTCTCCGATTCATGTCAATAAGACAGTGTTGGTATGTTGAGGGCTTGTAGGCGGTCATATGGTTAGTTCTTTATAAAAGGGAACCAGTTTGATTGCTGGTCTCTACAGATGCCAGCAGACGAAGAGATAAAATAACGAACATAAAAACATTAAACTTACATCCATGTACTTGCTGACATCAGGGTGCATATATTTATAATCACAAACAGAATGAAAGGCCACATACTCCAGGTAGATAAGGAAATCTCTACGTTCAGCATTAATCTTCACTTGTAGTTCCTACAACATTAATATTCAAGGAGTTCTGTTCAAAATCACTCTGTACGCCTCTACAACAGTTATAGAATTACCGGTAACATGCCCTTATTGAGTGCAATTATTTTGATGTTTAGCTTTTAAAGGATCCCAATTGGAATTGTACTTGAGGGACACACCTCAATATACACACATATCAGACAAAACAGGATTTTATACATACTGTCAATTTTTTTATTTCATTTTTCTCTGTTTGCGACGGTCTTGCAGGGTTGTAATGGGTATATTTAAAAAACAGATGAATATAATCCTTTTGTTCCTGTTGGCTGAGCTGCGAGTGTTGCGGGAAAGGAAACAGTTGCTTAGGTCGATGAAAATGTTCCTCAGGCCTAAAAAGACAATACGGTAAATATAAAAATGATGTGAGAAAATAAAAGCAGTACAAGCAGATAAAGATGTTTTAAAAGAGAACATGTTATCAAAATAGGACAAAATAACTCTAAATTACATTTTATATCATACTGTAAAAGTGCAACTCCGTTGCATCAAAACTGACATAAAATTTCCTTTCACAGGTAAATTACATTTCTTTTTATGAGTTTAACCAAAGATGCACGATTTATGAATGATTTAAAAGATAAATTTGAAGTGCGATGCACGAATGATGAAAGTTTAGATCTATTGCAAGCATCACTTGTTTATCGATATAATTGCAAAACGGTCTTCTATAATGTGTAACACAATAAAACATAGGTAGCAGTTTCGGCCTTTATAAAATAAGGTATGGCTTATTGTCCATTAGTAGTCCAGCCATTGACTATGATGAAACCTTATAACAATGTGTATTCCAAAATTGTTCTTGAACAAAAGTAAACTTTAGAAATGTGTTTTATCAACTTTAGATAAACTGACAGTTCAAGCATACAGTTCAAGCATACAGTTCAAGCATACAGTTCAAGCTGACAGTTCAAGCTGACAAGAGAATAATTATATTTACTTATTGCTTTCTTTCTTCACTTTTTCAACCTGAACTTTAGAGTCTTCTGGATTTGCAAACAAGTTGTGTGGTCCTTTTCCCTGTAATTCCCAGATTTTCAGCTGGAGCACCTGAGCAAAATTTGATGTCTGAGACACTTTTTCAAAAACGCTCTTCGATATGCAGATATCTCTTCCACCAATTTGCTCATTCATCTTTCTTATTCTGTATAAACAAGAAATGCAGATAGGACACAAGTACTGATAAGATTAAGAGGGGCACCTCTCTATAACTTCATACGATTGTTAGTGTAAGATTGCGTTTAACCTACAATCACGTACACACGGAAAACAAGGCAGTTCATGGTATCCTAACCATACCAAACTTTTGGTTGGATACCTGTACCAGAAATATTACCACACAAATATTTTGATTTTTGAATGTACCAGTAGAGCTGCTGGTGGTAAACCCGACATATATAAATCCCGAATCAGTTTATTACAGAATTTGATTTAATACTGCTTACTCATACATGAGTTGAAAGGAGGTGCGGAAGTGTAATACTTATAGCGCCTATTGAAACATGTGTGTTCACACGCCACTATTGAAACATGTATGTTCACACGCCACTATTGAAACATGTACATTCAAAGGCCACTATTGAAACATGTACTTTCACACGTCTCTATTGAAACATGTACTTTCACACGTCTCTATTGAAACATGTACGTTTACACGCCACTATTGAAACATGTATGTTCACCCCCACTATTGAAACATGTATGTTCATACGCCACTATTGAAACATGTGTGTTCACACGCCACTATTGAAACATGTATGTTCACATGCCACTATTGAAACATGTATGTTCACACGCCACTATTGAAACATGTATGTTCACATGCCACTATTGAAACATGTATGTTCACACGCCACAGCGATAAAGAGCCGGCTTGTAATGTAAGTTGTGACTATCTATAGTAGGCTATTTTCCAGAAAATTTAATGATCAAAAACTCAAATAATGGTAGGCGGCCCAATTAAACTAGTATTAGAAGGGATTCAAATTTGCCAGAAAAATCTGTTAACACAAGACTACAAGACTGGGCGCTGAAACTGGAAGTCTATTTTGTTGTCCGTGATTTTTATGCATTGCCATGGCCCATGGATGGCTGATGGCATTATTATTGGTCATACTCATTCATTGCATTGGATTGGATTGTATTTACACGTATTATTTATTTTAGACGTCAGTGAGCAAATAGTTCCGGAAAAATCTGAGCTAAAATTCTCATGCTGACGCTAGTTCCGAGGATAATAGGTTTGCTATACTTTATTAATTTAATTAGAAATCATGAACTAATAATTTCAGCATTTTAAAGAATATAAATTGCGAGACATAATAATTCAAGTCAACGACCTTGAAGATATCTTACTAAAAAGCGTCAACAACCGTCAACAGATAATGGTACTTTCATATAACTATAAGCATATCTTACCAGATTGTCTGAAAAACGCCAATAAAACATTCTTAGCGATAAATGAAAGGATATTGCGTATAGAATACATTAAGCCTCGCAACAATATATTCCACGACCTTTTTATTAGGATGAGCTAAACGTACTCCGACCTGACGCGTGGGCCAGTACACCTGGACGGGGCAGACGCAGAACTCAAAAACAGTAATTTAATTTAAAGCTATTATAGCTTTACCTTCGGGAGTACTACACATTACATGCAGTAGTGACTAGTTCCCCAAAGCTAGTAGGCTGCTGCTGAGGTTTTCGTTCCATTGATCATAACATCCTAATATACTCAATAAGCTTATTATATATAATGTTTGGTTCGGTAGTTTCCGCAGTAAGACGAATCTTTTCGAGCCTCCCCCAGGGAAATTTGTATTTCAGTAATGCTTATGCGTTTTCCGGGCATTTGCGGCCAAACGACGAGCATTAATATGGAAATGTTTCATACGTTGGTATAAACATAAACGACATTCAATCTCGACGTGGAGCGGCCGTCCCTAACTTTTATTTCATTCCTATAATATATTGAAGCCTTCAGAAATGATTGCTCGGCAAAAAAGTGGGGGGCCTGTATCGGGAGAGTTCGTGTTCATATAATGTGGAATTTATTGAAATTCATACGAATTCCTGCCAGTGAAAATAATGTAGGGGCCTACTCTTTCTATCTTTATGTATTATTAAAATAATAATTTTGTTTCGCAGATGTTGTACTTGTAGAGAGGGAGATAGAATGATAATTTTGTTTCGAAGATGTTGTAGAGAGGCAGATAGAATGATATGAGCCAGAACAGAAATAGCTAGAATGCGTGTGCACTAAAGTAACACAGTACATGAAAATGGCCGACAACTTCACGATTGGAAAATGCCAGAACAATCTAGCACTGCATGTACACAACTTCGGCGCACTATTCATGATTATTCTGAACTAACGTGACGAGTTTATATTCTTCTGATGGTCGACTATGTGTTCCAATTCAACCATACGGAAAATCACCAATCGCGCAAGAACTTAAATTATCACCCACCCATTAAAGTAAAAACAACACTTCATTAACGGAATAATATATTATTTATTTCTATCACAGTCTCTACGAGTACAAAAACAACCAATTTGTGTGGACGGACGAGCAAAAATAAACCACAGTACGTCGTGTCTGATGACGTTGCAC
>JAYJLZ010154974.1:0-11990 GCA_036873915.1 Tubulanus ruber | reverse complement strand
AAAATAATTAACATATCTTCACTATTTTACCCCCATCAGCACCCTATATAAAAGCCCAATCAAATTTTCTAAAAGGCGCTATTTTAGGGGTCTGGGCAGATCACTCGAATTGCTTGAATTAGTGGTCTTACGCCTACTTGTGTAACAGAGCGTACGATTCCCTTGGCAACATCAACCACAACGAGATCATTTAAAACCTAACAAACAAATAAATACATGTAATAGTAATACAGTAATTACCAAAACTGATTTTTTTTTTAATCTACCCTTGCACATAGCAACCAAATTTCTGTGCTTTAGTGCTTTACTTTCTATAAAAGTTGTTTTATTTTCGTACCTCAAAATTATCATTTCTTCGTTCCTAATGAAGCATACGCTTGAAAGTGAATGCTGTTCACAGAATTTTGCTAATTCCGTTTGATCAAAATAAGGGTGTTCTATAAATTAAAATAAGTGAGATAAGTTAACAGAAAAATATCTGCTATTATCCAAAAAGCAACACAAAATGCAAAACAGGCACACTCCGAGGCTAGTGTTCATTGCACTGTACTTCAAGTTTAACTTATCGATCGGTGAGGTACTATCAGTTAACAATGATAATCCTCAATGATCACACATAATCTTGTAATAGGTTAAGGCATTGGAGGAAGACCATGGCTTACCTGATTTACTGCTGGTTTTATTGTGCAGTACGTGAACAAATCTTCAAGGTGTTTAACTGTATAATTAGAAACTCCAATGTGCTTTACTTTCCCTGTAAATAAGTTAACAATAATACCAGAGTGGCCATTTTAATGAAAACCAGTGATGTTCCTAGAATATTAGGACAAGGAGAGTCAGATTTTGAGGGCACTTTATGTGTAAATAAACATAATAAAAGGGCACTAACTTATTAGAAATTAATTGAGATACACAATTTCTGACAATAAACAGCTTTATACACTGATAAATGATAAAAAAATTGTTTTACCATTTATTCTCAGTCAAAAAAGCAGGGCTTTTAAAATATGGAGGGACGTGGCAATTCTAGGGAGATCAACGCAATGAATCTTGAGTTTAATTATAGATGTTTTGTTAAAAATTTCATTGAAAATTTGGCACAAAGCTTTTTTAGGCCTACCATTGCATTTTAGACTAGGAGTCATCTTCACCTTTATTTTTATTTTTCCAAGATGGTCACCAAAATCCAAAATAGCCATATATATCTGGCCGTAGAAGGGAGAGGCAAAGGTGTCAATCTTGGGGTTTTAGTGGTGACTGAAATTGATTTTGTGAAAGTGCGATACAGTTTGTTGACGGGCATTATCAAATCGGGCTACCATTAAAAGATGATGGCGTTATTCTTCCGAATAATGAAATCGTTGCTCATAGTCAAAATTGTCATCAGATCAACAAATGTATATCGACTACTGTAAATTCATGGAAAATCTATTTGAAAGAAACTATGCTGAAAAATAGTTCTAATATAAGGACTGCGAACGAATGGAAATCACAAAATTTGAACTTATAGATGCTATTATATTTTGAAATAGGGGCTAATTCAGTACAATCACAGACCGATTGAAAGTTTAATTAACTAATTTTAACAAATTTCAACTAATTTTAACTTATTTAGTAGTTTAAGATACAGGGGCGGATCCAGGGGTGCTCCCCCTAAATGTGTAGCTTATATTTTCTGAAGCAACCTTTTCGATCCGCTGCCTTAAAAATTTATTTTTATATTTTATTATTCCACAGTTATTTAAAAGGTTGTCTCTCGGGTGTCGGGAAAATGCATCTCAGGGCATCAAATTTTAAAAAAATTTTCGCTAATTATTTTGTTGAGCACCTCCCCCAAAGAAATCCTGGATCCGCCCCTGAGATAATATATGAAAATAGATAAGGCGACTGGTGAATATATGGGGTGCCATTTGGTAATAAAAGCATATTTTACTAGAGGACAATCCGCGTTTTAACGGGGCCATTTTGCTTTGGCACACAGGTCCGGAGGCCACTCTTATATTATAATACAGGTATATGGGTGAATATTTCAAAAAGGGAAAAACGCTGTCCCGAAGGTTTGAACATAAATTTTAATCGGGTTCTGGATCATAATCTCATATAATATGAACTAGTGGCTGTCTGGAGGAGTAGTTTTAAAACTGCTCTTTATTTGGAATGCCGTGAAATTTTAAAATCAAAGGAATATGTGTGAATAAGCATACGTAATTTCAGGTTGTCCCATTAAAATTCCTCGAAAATAAATTATTTATTCAGAAAATTACTGAAGGGGTAATTAATGATATATATTGCTTTTCTGTGTTGAAATATGTTAAAAATAGCTTTATCTTGGAATCTCGCCACATTCCCATATTATTCATAACTTTGATTGACAAAATTCATGTCCAACTCTTCAATTGTTATTACACTAACCCGATTACACTGGCTGCTGCTGACAAGTTGTGCCTATTTACTGTACTAAAAGTTTGTGTCACGTGATCCCTAGTAGCAAAACAACATTGGGCTAACATAGTACCGTGACGGGGTGAAGTTGGCCCTACAGGGCAAAGATGGCCCGCTCACAAATTTATTCCCATACAATATTCACCTGTATCCTTGTTTATGTGAACAAATAAAATGTTTTCAGTTCACAAGAAAAGGACATATTAGTGTATATTTTACTGTACTACTGAAAAATACAAAATTATATAAATTTGAAAAATTATATCTAAAAGTGTTATTTTGCAGCCTCAAGCACAGAATTAAGGTTTTTTTATACAGTTAAAATATACTTAGTTAATTAACAATGCGAATAGTTAGATTTTTCAGCCGGTGGCTTGACGTTTTAATGGGGTGTTTGGGGGGTTCTCCCCCAGAAAATTTGTAAATCTTAGATGCACGGAGAAGCGTTTTCCGAGATTTCAGGACACCATAAAAATGTCAATTTTTGTAAGAAAAACATCAATTATTATGTTGTTCAGCCGCACTTACTAATATGCGAACGCGTCTATCGCTTGTGGGTAATCAAATACCAAAGTCTGTAGTGTAGCCTAGGGCATATATGATGTAATAAATATACAGACAGTTGACATACTGAACAATCTTTAGACTATAAAGCCTATGCCATGGTAGGCTTTTTGGTATTCTTTTACTTTCGCACCTCACCATGATCCAGATGACGTATGAACTCCAAAATTTGTCAGTTTGTGTTTAAACTTAGGACAACAACTTAATTGATTTGTGGTATCAGTTGTCATTAACTAGGATTGACTGATTTCTTTTGTCGGAAAAAAAATATTACGATATTTACTTTCGATATTTGCATATTGGAAAATCCTACTTCAATGCCCCCTAGGCTACCTAGGAGGGAGTTGTCGGGGGGGAATTGCCCGGGGGGCAATTGTCGCGATACATTCATTACCGTACTAAATTTAAATCTTTGACTGTATCTTAATTTTAGGGCCTAGGATAGTCTGGATAGAAAATTCTGGATTCCATTTAACTCGAGACTCATGAAACGGTAGCAGAAACAGCAGGCGACCTAGCTAGGGGTCGGGTAGGGCCTAGGCAACATCAGATGTTATAAAGATTTCTATTTTAAATTGTAGTATTTAATTTAGGCTCCACACCTCCCCTGTCGCGTGTCGTTACCGACGATTTTGACTTTTGTGGAAGGCTGACACGAGCAACTGAGCCGAGCTTTCTGGCGACTGGCGGGTGCTTGTCTTAGCTTCATTATTATTAACTCACTGAAGCTGAGCTGAGACGGCAAGTATCGAAAACAACGTCAAACGCCATCATCATAACACTAAAATCCGTTAGAACTTAAAGGTGGGCCGTTTATAACCGTCTAGCCTTCGAGTCCCTTAAAAATAAAAATAAAGTTTTTTTAGATGCAGCCATCATAATATTACTGTGTTCAATGCACAAAATGTATGGAGTGCGCCTGCAAATCTTGAAGCGGAATTATGCGCTTCGACTAGCGCTCCTACACAGCTTAATATTCGTATTGCATAGGCTAAGTTAAATTTTTATGGGGGATAAGCCTTTCCTATGAAAGATCGAGGTATGCTGACATATTAACTTACTCGAATGGATGTTGAAAGATTTCAAACTAGAATGTTGATATAAATCGTGACGTTTTTCGGTCGTTTTTCTGTCGCTTGAGAGCAATGGCGGAAATGAAAACGATCGAAGCGCGAAATTCGAAAAAGCCGCTAAATATTAAAATTATTACGGTACATTAAATAAAATTTAAAAACAATGGTTTAATCAGAAATATTCTTAAGATGTATTATTAATAATGTGTATCGTGCAAGATATTAGTTGAATTGTAGAACAGAATTACTAAAGAGATTTAGATTATTATTGATTCAATGTTGTCTGAACATTAGAGGCCAATGTAGTAAAAATGTTGTGTTTGTCCCCAAAACTTAGAAAAACAGCTTAATATTAATATCTTTAAAAAATTATTACTTTTTTGTTACTTTAGACGGTCATCGCAATTTTTGTAAGGAGGGTCCATTCTTGA
The DNA here is from genome assembly GCA_036873915.1 of Tubulanus ruber. NCBI lineage: Eukaryota > Metazoa > Nemertea > Palaeonemertea > Tubulaniformes > Tubulanidae > Tubulanus > Tubulanus ruber. The sequence continues at coordinate 7,480 of JAYJLZ010154974.1, read as the reverse complement.
TTATTTCTTTATTTTTAAAGCAGGACAATATTTTTATTACAAAAAATAAAAATGCCATACGATCACGTGTCACCTGTTAATTAATTTAAACACAAAACTGGAATGCAAAGGACGAAACAACAAAACCGTCGGTGGATCGCCTTCTGAACAAGAATAAATTGAGTAAAACACAAACATTTTATTTTCGATTTCAACATTTTAACATTTCACAGGTTACTTATTACAAATTGAAAATTACCAGTATTATACCTATAAAATCTGACAAAACCAGTGGCGGATCCAGGAAATCTTAAGCGGGGGTCTAATTTTGAGAATTAGAAGCACGACGAAGTGTTTTCCGTGATTTCCGACAGATAAATAACACACTAAAAATTGCTACAAGAACGCAGATCTATCATAGGCCTATGACATTTTTGGGTGTGACATTTGTCGGTGTCGTCGCAGCCGCGGTGGCTACGCCACTGAGTTATGAGCCAATTTGTGCTATTTTGGGAACCAAAATGGCCACCAGTCGGCCATTTTTGTTCCGATGCCAAAAATATTTACTCTGTACTGATTCTCATGGTTAAGTTTATAAATGTGAGAGTTAACTCGAAAATCTATTTTTTATGTGTTTTTCTCGAAAAGTAAAAATTCGGAAAAGTTTTTTAATGTTGATATAACAATGTTGAAACAATGTTTCTCTGGTACATTTTATCGGAGTCTTTCCAGAGGTATCTATTCATATACAATTATTTATTAATTTTAATTGAGCCAATAAATCTATTATGATTGGACATTATTTTTATGTTAAGGATTTCAAGAAAGAAGCCAGGCTATCCGAGTTCTTCCATCTTCTAACAGCTTGCCGGGATAAAAGTGGCGTTGACCTGGTCGTTTCTTCGATTGAAGGTTCAGTATAAAGAAACATCTTTACAGCATCTCGTCTATTACAGATAATCATTTCATTTTCAGAAAATTATTTTTATTCCCAACAGTATTTTTTGTAACTTTTGAATTCTCCACATAACTAAGCCCGAACACCTCAGTCAAAATAAGAAATTAACTTGTTTCCGTTTACACTGATTTTACTGTTTTGCAATGTAACTGTCAATTTTGTCTTTAGGCATACAGTTTTAACATTCTAGCATAAAAAAGATTTTATGTTAGGATTGATATTTAACTGGGAAATCTGCCATTTTTTGTAGCCAAAGAATACCCATTCTATGGTTTACAGTGGCATCCTGAAAAATACAGTTTCTGGCGAAAAATAATTCCATGCTGTGGAAACCTAGTTACAACATTGTAGGTCAAGAACTTGCAAATTTTCTAAGCCTAGAAGGTAATATCACAGTTTTAATCGAAATTCTTGTGAAGATGCAATCCGATTTCAGAAAGTCATTAGAATAAGGCTTCGGTAAGTATTGTTCTTTTGTTTTACAGCATGGAAGAACAACCAACGTTTTAGTAGACCAGACTAGGTTAAATGCAGAGCGCCTTATCGAAAACAGCCAATCAGCTACGAAAGTGTTGCATTTACCAGAGATAGTTATACTTTTCTATAAGCCGAAGACAAACGTCAAAGAATCGAGTTTATAATTTACCGTATAATCCGGACTATAAGGCGAGAATTTAAACCCAGATTTTTCACGTTGAGTTGGGGGTTCGGCTTATGTGCCTAACATATATTTTGAAAAAACATTACACGTGAATTTCGACCCGCAGCGTTTACACGGAAGTAATTATCATAAGCGCCATTTTTCTTTTGTCATCGAAACCCCAAAAAAGTCGACCCAGCAAACAAATCAAATAAGAATAGAAGAATAGATTCAATTAAGAATGAACAAGTTTTAATTACAATAATTATATCATGAGCACAGATTAACAAAAAAGTGGCCCATGAATCCACGACCCACTGTCAAAATGTAGCCATCGATGCAGCGCGCATATTCCCAGCAGGTGTGAATGTCTTTTCACCGGACACCATCCACTCGTTCCATCTTTTACGCATTGCATCCTTAAACGGCCTGTTCAAAGAAACATCCAGAGGCTGAAGAATTGACGTTAAACCTCCCGGTATCACCGCTATATCAGTATTGTTCTTCTGAAGCTCGCGTTTAACATTCTCACACAAATGGGATTTAAACATATCCCACACGAGTAGGGATCTCTCTCTCGAAAAGCCACCGGGCCGGCGAATCCATATTTCCTTAATCCATATTTTGCAGCCTTCCTCGTTCATCCATCCTTTTTCTTGAACATGTACGATGACGCCGCGAGAAAATTTCTCTTTCTTTGAAAAAGTCTTTCGTTTAAAGATTACCATTGGCGGGAGCTTTGATCCATCAACCATACAACATAAAACCACAGTAAAATGCTGCTTCTCATGGCCAGTTGTCCTCACAAATACTGTATGGACTCCTTTCTGGTTTACAGTTCTATTCCCGACAATGTCGAAGAACTTCGGTGTCTCGTCCATATTTCCAATCTGTGCCATCGGGTATTCGTGAATCTTTCGATGCTTGATAATAAAACTCTGGAAAGAAGTTATCTTGTCTTCGAGATCTCGGGGTAGACGCTGTGCTATTTTCGTTTGTCGTGTGTGTATAGTGTATTATTTCCACACATTTCAGAATGTGTAAAGCTCTCAAATATTCCCCAACAAAAACTGGATGTTAATCTGGAAACATTTGAAATAAGAATTACAAATTCATCATATTTATCGGCGGCGAAAGAGCAAAAGCACCTCCACGTGTTTCAATCGCATCTCGTCGGTAAGATGCTGTTTCAACGATTTCAGGGGCACTGCAGACCGTTTTGATCACATAAAATAAATTTTCGATAGAGTGACAGCCTTGAATTTTATACGCATTTCACCTGCAAATATAAAAATTTTATAATGAAATGATAATGCTGGTAATGATGATGATAATTACAATGACAAAAGCAGATAGTGAACATATAGAAGAGAATATATAGACCCAATTTGCGGAATTACGTACTTGGCATCACAAATAGCAGAACAAGCCGGTAGTCGACAATGGTGGTTGCTAGAACTTGCCGATGATGACTTTGACATGGCAACATGATCATGCACCAGACATTGTCCGCTGTCCTTCAAAGATAAATTACCAGCAAATTTCAAGATCTAGTGACATCTGGAGAGTCACGCGAACAGAACCGGCTGACATGTCACATAGGAAAGTTCTTGTACTCAATAAGCTCTATACTCATATATACAAGAAGCAAATTGAGGAAGCATTGGTCGGAATGCGGAAAAAAATATTATTATCTTATCTTAACTAGCGAATCTTTATCTACATATAATATCAGAAGACTAGAAGATAATTATAAACCGCAAGATTTATGAGCGGATGTTAATTTTGACTGCGTATGTAAATCTTAGACCACGAGGAAGACCACCTAAAGAGATGGATCACCCAGGAGCAAGAGGACACATGTCTGCCTATAGCTACCGTGGGGCGGCGTCAAACTGTGGTAATGGCGTCGTGCAAGCATAGGCGTAGCCAGGATTTTCAGAGGGGGGTCTATTAAAGCAATTTCGAGGGCGCAACCCGAAATCTCATGCGCCAAATAAAATTGTTGCGATTTTGTCATTTTGGATTTTAAGGGCCACTGTCTTCCAAATGAGGGGTCGTTCGCAATTATAATTGTATAATTGCAATGGACGGTTTATTTGTGCTAGAAACCGGACATCATACCGTAGTGTGGTTGTAATGCTCAGCACATGAAGTTTTGCCATGACAACCAGGAACTTGGTAAATTGGAAAAATTATTTATTAAGCGATATCTCACAGTTAAATAACAATAGAAAATCATGCAGCACGAAAATTGGAAAAATTATTTATTTAACGATATCTTACAGTAAAATAAACAATAGAAACCTATGCAGCACGAAAATAATCCTCACATTACAGGAACACGGTGACAGGAAAGCCTCCTTTAAATACGAGACAGAAAAAATCAGGTCTGGCTAGTTCATAGGTCTTATTTTTGGTTTTGATGAAAATAACAGTTTCAATTAACGTTAATTATATTCTTTATTTTTGTCACAAATGAATAATTCACGTGAAACATATTTTGGACTCAATCTAGCACATATTATTTTTCCATGATGTAAATTGTGATATTTTTTCAATTTCCGATTATTTCAGTTATCAAGGGAGAATTCTAGATTGGTTTGTTTTAATACATAAAACAGCGAGTTTGGTCTCCTGGGTTGTGTTAGATCGTTGATAGTAATTTCGATGCTGTCATTTTCCTGTCGTTTTTAAAGGATTGTGTTGCACGGTTCAACACGTCATTACTGAGCCGAGTGGATGATTAATTAGATAAATTTTTGGATGGAACAAGTCTATTTGAATTTTAGGTAAAAGTTTAGTTATTGTGTTCAGAGTTGATGTTAATAATTGGTCGACCCCAGAAGGTTTCCGTCCGAGAATTTCAGCTTCGAAAAAGAGGTGTAAGCTCTCACTCCCGCGGTTTATTTATTATAAGGTGGATGAATTGATGCAGGTATTGTATATTTTAATCTTTTAAAAAATTGTAAAGGGGATATTTGTTGTTGTGTAATTAATAATATAATTAATTACATTAACTCAAGTTAATTCAAACCAGGAAACAGCAAAATATTTCAAATCTACAGTAAATGTTTGACAAAATATATAAAATTAACAGCATAACAATTACAATAGTGATAATTCTATATTATAATATTATTAAATTATGTTATCATATTGTTATATTATATTATAATGTTATTATATTATCATAATATTATATTATTATATTATTACAATATTATAGTTTCATATTATAATAATATTATATTATTATGTTATAAAGTTACAATATTATTAATATAAATTATATTATTATGTTACTATATAATTATAATATTATGATATTATATTATTTTGATATTATATTATTTTAATATTATCATATTATTTTATTATTATATTATTATATGTCACTATATAATTATAATATTATGATATTATATTACTTTATTATATTATAATTATTATAATATCATATTATTATTTATTATGTTAATATTTTTTTATTATATTATAATGTTATACGTTATATAAAATATGTATATATTTTATTGTGTAAATCATTATAATTGTTGTTCCTGCTATATTTTATTTTGGTTTTTTTTCTGCAGAATTAAATCGATCAATGATATTGGTTAAATTATTTTCACGAAACAAGCTATTGTTTCATTGCAGCTACAGTAATAGAAAAGCCTAAAAACACATCGATAAACAAACAACTTCTTCAAAATTGCCGCATTCAACAACTTTAAAGTAAAGGCGCGTTGAAGGCTTGGATAAGAAGTTATGAAGTTTTGTAAGGCTGTGGTCGTGTATGGAACTTGCTTATTATATACAGTAACACATAGCAGTAAGAATAAGTCTTAAGTTTCAGTTTTGTTACTTAATTTTTATGAAATATGATCGTTTTTATCATAATTGTTATTATAGCTATGATCATTGTTATTATGGTCATTATCGTTTATGTATAGAATAATCTATGGAGTCATGTGTGCAGAATGTATAGAGTAGAATGTATAGAGTAATGTATAGAGTTGTGTATAGAGTAATGTATAGGGTAATGTATAGAGTAATGTATAGGGTAATGTATAGAGTAATGTATAGAGTAATGCATAGGGCAATGTATATGGTAATTTATAGGGTAATATATAGAGTATTGTGTAGACTAATGTATAGGGTAATGTATCGAGTAATGCACAGGGTAATGTATAGAGTAATGTATAGAGTAATGTATAGGGTAATGTATAGGGTAATGTATAGGGTAATGTATAGAGTAATGTATAGGGTAATGTATAGAGTAATGTATAGAGTAATGTATAGGGTAATTTATAGGGTAATGCATAGGGTAATGTATAGGGTAATTTATAGGGTAATGTATAGGGTAATTTTTAGGGTAATGTATAGAGTATTGTATAGGGTAATGTATAGAGTAATGTATAGAGTGATGTATAGAGTAATGTATAGTGTTTTGTATATGGTAATGTATATGGTAATGTATAGAGTAATGTATAGGGTAATGTATAGGGTAATGTATAGTTATTTCTATTTATTGTATTTTCAGTTGTAACAGGCGTCAATGTAGTTTACAATAAACCGGCGTATCAGTGTTCTACAGATGCTGGTGGCGTTGCTGAAAGGGCTATAGATGGCAATAGAAACACAGATTATGAAGCTGGTGGATCATGCTCTCACACTGCCTTAACGTCAGATGTCGATTTTTTGTGGTGGATGGTGGATATTGGTTATAATACTCCGATCAAGAGCGTAACATTGGTTAATAGAGCTGGACTATCTTGTAAGATCTAATAGTCGTCGTGGTGTTCAAATATCCGGGAATTTCGGTTTTATACCCAAAATATGTTATTAAGGATACATAAAGATTTGCTAAATTTTTTGTATTTTCAGATCGATTCATATAATGTTAATATTTATATTTCATGTTCCAAAATTTTTACTTCTTGAATTATTGATATCTGCAACTTGACAGAAGACGGTAATAATCTTGAACAATTGTCTTTTAGCTAATCAATTGTCAAGTTTTAAAATCGTGATAACTGCTGGCATTCATCCGACCAAACTTGATTTCTCCAATCTGTCTCCGTATACCGTATGCGTTCACTATGAGGCAGCCATGAGTTCGGGAGAAGTGCGTACTTTCACTTGCCCTCACGTGATAGTTGGATCTTATGTTATTGTAATGAAACCACTTGAAGGAGTTATAACACTGTGTGAAGTTGAGGTCGAACTTGCCGGTAAAATACAACATTTAAATTTTATATAGTTATTATCGCCAATTTTTAATTTGTTTTTATTTCATTAGCTTGAAATAATTTGTTTCCATCATTGTAATTTCATATTTAGGTAATTGGGAGTACGTTGGCTGTTTTCAAGACCATAAATCCATCAGAGATTTACCAATCATAAAGGCCTTCAGCAAAGATATGTCTTATAAAAATTGTCTAAATTACTGCAGCAAAAGAGGTAAAATATTAAAAAGCTGAAGGTGTTATAATAATGTTGACGTTAAATTAGTCTGTTATCATCATCAACACATCTTCTTCTTAATTTAAGGTTTTATTAGCGTTGGATTACAAGGTGGCTATTGGTGCCATTGCGGTGACAGCTACGGAAAATACGGAAAGTTGCTGGAAGGGGCCTGTAATATGCCGTGTACTGGTGAAACATCAAGGAAATGTGGTGGTAGCTATATAAATAACATCTACAGCTTCAAAACAGGTACGGGTAACTTCAGCCTCCCATCCACTATTACAGTGCACAGCCCATAGGCTCGATGGGAGTCCTTCATTATACTTATTATATATCGCTATACTTTATTCTTAGAGATATTCTTTATTATGTAATTTATTATCATGTAAAAAATATTTGTTGTAAATATTATTTATATAAGTATAATGAAA
>JAYJLZ010154752.1:0-11996 GCA_036873915.1 Tubulanus ruber | reverse complement strand
TTTGATATTTAGTTGGGATGCATTGGGTGATAGCGCTTTATCCACAGGTGCCGTTGAGTCTGTGAAATCTGGGATCCCAGTTGGCCTGAATGAACTGCCAAAAAACTGTAACATTTACTTTGGTATTCGCGAGACTTTTTCAGCGTCACATTTTCAGTATCGGTCCACTGTTCATTGCTTTCGTCCTTACAGACGGGAATTCAGAATTCGATGTTTTTTAAAGAATTAATCGTGCATACAGTTTTAAATTATAGCTTTTTGTGATACGAAATTTTATGTAGCAGAACATCTAGAATTATGGCATTCTTTTTTCCGTTTTATTTTGTTCATTTTTAATAGTTCTCTTTTTTGTAACATTTCAGGTTTTTTTATTAGAAATGTATAATAAGTAAGATACTTTTTAAGCTTATTAATGAGAGTTTTTAGCATGCTCTTGAAATAAACATGGTAAGGTGGCTGATTCGGGCCATGTTAAAATAATATTACATTTTATTGGGGCAAAAAATATAAAATGCACTAAGAAAACATGGCCTGAATCAGTCGCCATATATCGGCTTTAGATTTTTTAATGAATTTATTTGAAGTGCATTCAGACCGAACTAGGCAAGCAGTTAAAAGCTTGTTTTGCTTGTTTTATAGTTCATTTGTATATTGTTTTAACATGACGTTAAAATACAATAGACCTTTCCGACATGTCAATCAAACTCACTGACCAATTACAGTGCCGTATATTGACACTGAACAACGCGTTCATCGGCCGCCATTGTCTCCCACACAATTTATTTGTATATTGTTGTGTTAGATCACGGAGGTGGGATAGACTCCCCACCTCCCTGGTTAGATAGAAAGAAATGTGTTTAAAAGTTGTGTTTGAGGCACTTTTTACTGATGACAAGGTTCCCACATGAGGGGATTTGGCATTTTTCATCCCTGTAGGGAAAATCCGGAAATTTTAAACAAGTGATATTGTTTTAAAACGAGTGTATATTTTTCAGAATATATTAATGCCCTGGGCTGATCCAGAGGGAGGAGGGTTAATATCTTTCAATTCCTGTTTTCTATCTTTTACTTTTATCTCACAGCGGTAGTTTAAGTGCTCTAAAATAGCACCGTTCTTCATGAGAATTTAAAAAAACACCTTCTACCACCGATCGCGCTCGCCCCCCCCCCCCCGCCTCGCAGCCATCGGCGGCTCGTCTCATATACGGATTGTCAAAACGTTTATGGGACGTTTACCGGTATGTCTCAGCCAGTTTGCTGATAGCTTAGGTACTAGCAACAGTAACGCTTATTCGCAAAAGTCGGAAAGGTCTATGTTATGTACATGCAGGGAGGTGATATAGTCTATATCACCTCCCTGGTACATGTATGTAATTTGCCTTGTTTCTAAAGTCTCTTTTCGTTCTGTACTTGTAGGAACTTCAGCGACACCTACTTCTGTGACAACTTCTACTAATTCTAGCGCCGCTACCACTAAAGCTAGTAATAATACTACCCCTCTTGCTTCCTCAACTAGTAAACCGACAGAAAATATTACTACAACCAGTTCTAATTCATCTTCTACTGCAGGACCCACCCCAACATCTGAGACACCAACTCCTGCGAATCAAACCACTTCAAAACAAACTTCTATCGGACCAAGCATAACGCCGAAGCCAACAGCTGGTCAGAACGGTCAGCACTTTGATGCAGCATCATTTATCGGCGGTATTGTTCTTTGTGGCGGACTTATCGCGATACTTTTCTTCGGGTGCAAGTTCTATAAAGCACGCACTGAAAGGAATTACCACACGTTATGAACCTTGCTTCCAGTGCCGTTTTTTTAAACCGTTTCATCACAGCCTTACATTTTGTGAGCCTGTGAAAAAGTGTGGATCAGAGAATTTATCATTCGAGCTGGCTTTGTCGCTGAAGGCAGTCCAATGCAAAGCCATCATATCATTCCATATTATAGATGATCTGCACGTGACGTCATCGTGTGATAACGACTGATAATCCTCCACCATGTTGGACGTTTATTTTCATTGAAAATGAATAGAAAATAGTTTAAAATATGGAGTTTAAAATATCATTACGATTATTTCAAACGTTAAAACAAACAGATAACTTTTTCAGTTACATATGTAAGCCCTCCCGGGTGTTAATCAACATTTATTGATTTATCTTTGATAAAACAACATATAATTGATAAATTCTTTCATATTCCATTAAAAAGTAAACGTCCACTATGGCGGTCCAAGCCAGTCACGTGGTTATTATGACGTCAATGCAGATCATATATACACATGTTCAAATGTACTGCAGGCAAGCTCTTTTATTTCAAATGGTGATTTTACTTTGAAATAAGTGCAATGCTAAAAATTATAAGCGAGAAAACATATTTAAATAAAATGTATCGGTCATTGTGCTACAAAGATGAAGGTCACTAAATGAATCGAAATTTCGTCTTTAGTTCAGATACTTGATATCGTAAGTATACAACCAAAGTTAGGTCTAGGTTCTGTAAGTACGTGACGCCATTAGCTCATAAATGCTTAGCATAAAATGTAACTGTGTCCTTATATGTTCCTTTTTGTTGTTTTTTTTTGGGACAAAATACCAAGTTGAAATACTGAGGTAATTATAAATTAACGAATTGATACGAGCCCTGTTTCGTGCAGCTCAATTCTGTATTCCTTTTAATGTATAAAGTATACATGGAAATATGACTCGGTGCTGCTTAACTAGAAAGTGCTTCTTGGTGCGTATATAAAGTGAAATCAATGGACGATGTTATAGTCCAGATGTTGCTTGTGTGCACAAGTGGGTTGTCAACAGCTGGCGTGGTGTTTTAAAGTCGATAAGAGTCATCCGTGTCGTATCGATCTATCGCATCGACGGTTATCGTTAATTTTAAAATTTGGTTAATAACGACAAAATTTGATGTGTTTCTTATCTAATTTTATATAATGTGATAAAAATGTACTCGTGTATCGCAAAACCGTATTCGCGATATGCCGATGCTAGTGGTTGATGTAGTCGTTGGTTCGTACGAGATCGATTTTCGCCAACAAAGATTCTTGCCTGTGCAAATAGATATTTTAATATCGCCCTGTAATGACGTATAGGTCATTGAAATCAGTAGTTATTCTCCTCAGCTGTTCGGTTCAGAATTTTATTTTAAATTGTTTTGTATAAACATTTTAAAACATGCTCAACAGTCGGGAATTTATTCTCTCGATTTGATACAGTATAAGAAACTGCTGCACTAGTTATTAGCGACGTGTTATAGAACCTATATACATGTATATATGCATTACTGTAAATACTGTAATCGGGGTTGGCTGATTGGAAACCTACTTTGATAAATATTTCTCAACGATGTATAGGTCACAACTTTGCATTTTTATGTAAGAAATATTTCAATTAAAATAATATACTGTAAGAACAAAATTAAATGGATCAAAGTGAAAGTCAGTGTAATTTTTGTTTTTGCAAATGTATAGTTTCTCAGACGTAGGCAACGATATAAAGACAGGATTTGTACAGTGCAGTAATTTTCTTATTTAGTTTGGTCTTTTTACTACCTGGATTTTAAGAACAAGAATTCATATTATTCACCTATTTCGAAACCTGTCTGGCTTATTTAAAATTTTAACCAGGGTTGTTTTCATACCATTTCTATGTAGGGGACAAAAGTCTTTGCAACATCGAAGCGCGTGTTGTCTAATAAAATATAGAAGTATTATGTTGTATCTTATGTTGAGATTAATGTTAAAAAATTTATGTGGTTGTATTGAACAAAATTTTATTTTTATTTACTTTTTGCTTTTTGCTTAGTCAGTAAGTTGTCTCATTTCAAGTTGATGTTTGTTTGTTGTATGATTTTTGTCTCAAGAAGACTGCAATATGAGAACGTCGTTCTCTTTAATTCTTAATTTGTCGTATTTGGTTCCGACTCTTATTATCTATAGATTTATTTCATGTTGAACTGTTGCATGGCAGGATTTTTGTTATCTTTTTGTCTGTTTTCGTTTCTAATTTGAAATAATGCAAAACATTTTCTGACGTCATCAGTTTGTCATATTGAAAAGTAAATTATGCCTTGAAATGTTTTCAAAATTTGGCTTCTTCTGACGGATAATACTTATTGCATTTATATATTTGAATTTTAATCACCTATGTTGATATGGCCATCTTTTCGCTTTGATTTCCCAAGCTTAAACTTTAAGACACTGATTTTAACGTTTTTAGTACAAGTGTTATACTACTGACAATATTTTAAACTTGTATTATGATTGTATGGGTGTTGAAGAATGTAATTGGGAATATAGAGGTGTTTAATAAAGCAGATTATATGCAACCACTTTTTTTATTTCACGTGGAATTATCTTTGTCGTGCGTAACTGAACAGCATATGTAACTGAGAAGATTTATAATTGTTGATTTGATTTGAAATTTTCATGTGGGTCTTCGCAGTTCGATCGTCGAGTAATAAATATTCCGGTAGATGGCGCCGAGTTTCCGAACTTTCCGGATTGTGATAAAAAACGTCACTCGTGCACATGAAATACTACCATTAGCAGATATTGATGGGGTAAGATTAGATTGATTTATCTATCCTCACAAAGAGTTAGATTGATCAATATCATAATTTACTTTCCTTTAAATAACTACTGTATTAATACTTATTTAAATAACTCATATCTAACTGCAATATCCTGTTGCAAATGAATAAATTGCACATATAATTCATCGATTATAATTTACAACCTATATTCCTACGCATTTTACCTTAGACTTTGAGACGAATAGTCAGGTATTTCTACCACTCAAAGTAGGTAGTCCACCACTCATCAATTTCTCGGTGGTTGAGAACGTCTAAATTTCATCTGGAACAGCATGCGCGGATCCAGATTGTCGCAAGTCGACAGTCGCGGTTTCTGGCCCTAATTTTTACCGAAATTTTTTAAAGGCACCCTCCTTGGCAAAATTTTCTTAAAAGTCTAAATTCTCATTGTCTAAAAATTCCAATTATTTTTTCAAAGATATGCCTTTTATATTTGAACAAGTTCCCCCTAACAAATTTCGTGGACCCCAGACCAAACCCTTATGGGCTTTGGGCCGTTGGCGCTCGCAAATTGTGAATACTGACCCTTTTTTCTTCTCTATGCTGTATAGTCAAGGTATGGCCCTGGATCCGCCCCTGAACAGTAGTTTTTTGTTAAATGTTTTAGAAACCGCCAATTCGAGAACATCACGCAAACTGGGACATTCTTACAAAGCACTGTTCTGTAGTTTTTGAGTGCCTGGAAAAATACTCCCTTACATTGATTTCGCATAAATAAATTCTATGTTCACGTATTGAAGTTGCGATTTATGTTTATTTTAACAAATCGTTTTTGTTATTTTTTGTGAAAATTACTACATGTTTTACTATTACAGATATACTATTACTACTATATTTCTATAACCATAACTATTACTATTAATACTTCAGTTTTGTGACATTACATGTCATTTTACGATAACTATCATGACTATTATCAATAACGATCACTATTATTAATTTACTACTTTTACTAATATCATTATCATTACAGTATAATTAATAATGTAACAATGAAACAATAAAATTATGGTCTGACATTTTATAATACCGGGTCAATTATAAAGTTTCAAATCTCGCAGCGCAACATTGGCGTATGCAGGGGGTGTCGGGGGGGGTGTGAACGGCCCCTCCCTTTGGAGGACAGTGACCCTAAAATCCCAAATGACAAAAATCTCAGATGCCAGGAAAATCAAACGAAACAAATTTCTTCGGCGCTGGCCATTTCGGGCTTCGACATCAAAATTGCATTAATTCGACCCCCTCTGAAAATCTTGTCTACGCCTATGATGACGCATGCATTTCTTAAAAAGACAGCGATTACTATGAGGCTTTAATGTCAAAATTGCTGCGCAAATCGTGCCAATAAATCATGTCATGTTTAAAGAGAGCATATGATTTCCATATGCGTGCCATTAAAGATGACATAGTGGTATTGTGATTTGGATTTTTTTTGTCAATGAAGCAACGTCGTTTATGTAAAAAGGCGGTCATAAAAATTATGTATACATAATTACTAGATGTTTGAATTATGCAGAACAGGGGAAGGTAATCGTTCCATGGCGTGACATTTTTTTTCTAAAAAGCAGGATTTTATTACATGAGTAGTTTGTTTTGTCAAAATTGTTGAAACACACGTACGCCTTTTTTACTATAGGCCTATACTATATACTATATTTTTCTATATATCGAAAAAAATAACGTGATTTTAAATGTTGAAATTAAAATGACTGGCCTAGCAAAATAAAATTGTTTTTATTTACTTACCGTTTTTAATCAGTAAAAAGGAAAAATAGAAAACAGATCATATGTGAAATGACTATAAAAGTGAGGGAGAGGGAGAGAGAGAGGGAGAGGGATGTACGAAATGTAAATATTAACATATACATGTAGATCATTTTGTGTCCCCTTTTTCAAATATCTGAATTGCTTGTCATGACAAGAACCATATTATACAATTTTTTATAACACGGATTGTTAAAATATCATGTTTTAATGGACAATAATATTACTTTTAGTTGACATGTACAAATTTAAACGATAATTCCTCTTGAAAAAATATTGTTACATCGTGTTTCATCTGAAGGAACTGTTTCATGTACGCCGTCTTATATTTGGCTGTATTGTTGACATAATACACATTTGATAGTAAGTAGGTGCATTGCGTAATAATACGTATGTCTATTTTTAAGCGATCGCAGTCATATCGCTTTCTTCACGATTGGTAAAATGAAATTACTTACATGTAGTTATATACATTCCAAACGATGACTTTTTTATTTTAGAATGGAAATTCGCCCCTTTATTTAACTGCACCAGACACGAGAAGCTTCTATTAAACTGAATATAGTTCGGGTTTAAATCAAGGAAACTATGTCTATGAGGCTTGAAAATTAAACGGTACTTGTCGGCAATGCTTATTGATAGGATATGCTTTCAGTGGATGAAAACTAAGCAAATTACATAACGCATAGCTCTATAAGTGAACTATACACAGCTATGATAATCAGTCTAAATCTCTGATCAGTGTTCTAGATGCGATTGGCGGAATACTTGCACACCACAAGCCAGCATAAAATACTGTATTTTTCTAGAAACAAATTTTAATATTGATATAGTTTGGGATTATCTGTAAGAAAGTAGTAACGGAAGGATTATGCGACGATTGTGGTGCTTTACTGCAATGGAAATTTGCGCGGTATTAATGGTAGTAAGTATTTGTCATTTCAATTACATATTTGTCTGGTATACTAAAGTCAAATGTTACACAATTTTTTTAATGTGTTGATATTGATAAAAAGATTAAACAAATATTATATACATAAACATCTTTTCAATATGATTCTGCAGAATTTTTCACGGTATACGGAAAAAAATCCCCCAGGAAAAAATCCCTTTGGAAATGTATATTTTATGGTTCATAAATGTTTGTTTTTTAGGTGGGGGATTTTTTCCTACTTCACATTTAGGGGGATTTTTCCAGGGGTATTATTTCCTGGGGGATTTTTACCTACATTCGAATTTCACGATATAAAAGACTATACTTCAATGAAATTTCTTCCGCTAAAAACTAACCTACAAACAAATGACTAATAACACATATTTGAAATCGCTTCATATATTATTAGCTACATTAAAAACCTAATTCTGGGTTATAATAGATTAAGTTGAATTTTAACCAGACAGAATGTTGGGGCCATAACATAATTTTTAGATCATTGTTTATATTTTAATTCTTGAAAAGAATTGCATGGTGGTATATCATTCGCGAATATATCTTACTTCTATATTATATCAGTCACACCCATGAATATATATTCTACCTACATTATCGTGCGAAATTATTTTTAAAATACGAATTGAACAAGTATTCACGGCATCGATTGTTTAGTGTTATAGTCTTAGGATTGGCATCAGAAGACTATAGTGGTACTTGCTTCCTAAGTGCCAAATTCAACGTTAAAAAAAACTGCAAAATTGCGCAATTAGATAATTGACCTACCGAACAACAATAATGCAATAATTTTACTGGTATATTTATTTTTACTACTTTATTACAGGCTGCGACAATAATCGGAGTCGATACAGGTAAGTGGCAAACAACGTACTTATATAATCATGTTTGTTTAGTCACACCAACATTTAAAAAACAACTTGATAAATATAGAACTTTATAGTGTTTTAGGGAGGGGAATATACCACGTAAATATAAATATAGCGAAAACCATAAAATCAACCACGTTGGATAAATGAGATAAAGTTTGTTATTGATGTTAAATTACCCGGATTGTTATCCGTAACCGCAATGTAAACAATTTCGCAATGGCAGCAACTAGATATATACCAACCTGCGAGAAAATGTATCTTTATAAAAGAAAAATAGGGTACATGTAGTTAAAAGGCGAAATTCTATTTTGAGAAATGGATGAAAAAACATTATTATTATCTGTAGTATTCCCTTATAAATTAATCTCAAACTTATTCAAACTAATAATTTATACTTTTTTAAAACATAAATAAAGTATTTCTAGGCTAAAGCTAAAAACCTAACTGACTAATTTTCATCTCTTTTTTCATTTTTTATTTTCAAGTTTTGGAGTCAATGCAAAATAAGCGTTTTTTAAAATTTCAGTGCAAAGATGCAAAAACTATCGAGCTGATATAGTATTCATGCTTGACGTTTCATCAAGCGTTTCTCACCCTGAATTTAAACAACAATTGGAATTCATGGTGAAAATAGCTAAAAGGTACCCGATCGGACCAAAAGATGTAAAAATTGGTACCATAACTTATGCAGACGACGCAAGGGTACCCTTTCATTTGAAAGACTATGTATGGAAACATCGACTTATAAATGCCATACGTAACATCCGCCAACGGGGTGGTGACACCGACACGGCAGAGGCAATAAGAGTTGCACGTGTCTTTAACTTTTTGGAAGAAAAAGGTGCAAGGGGTGGCAAGGTATTCTATTTTTTAAATTTTCCTGTTGACCGTTGCGAATTCAATTCTATAGTTGGATCACTTGCATTTTCCCGGGTTTACATTAGACATGTTTGATTGTTATCAGGTTCCAAAAATTGGTGTCCTTATAACAGACGGTATGTCTCATAATACTCGCGCTCTCAGAGACGAAGCCGAGAAGTGCATAGAGGAAGGGATAACTTTGATGGCGATAGGCGTTGGACTCAAATTCAAAAATCATCTTCGGAGAATAACTAAAAATAGCAATCACATCTTTCATGCCAACAGCTTTGATGGACTAAACGATTTAGCAATAGATCTGGACAAGGAAATACAACCAATTGCTTGCGAAGGTTTGTGCATGATTTAAAAAATTTCATAAACTAATTACATAATTTGCTAAATCCTTTTTGCATTTATTACTACATAATTTTTTTGAATTGCGTTATGAAAGCAACATAAATTCTTTAGCTTGTAGTCCATACATTTTTTAAACGATTTCAGAGGAGATTTCTGATACCGTAAATGACGCTTCGAAGGATTGGCGAAGTGATTGGGTGGATTATCGTTTCGCGTCAAGAGCTAATCGTCGAGGTATTGAAGTAATGACAAGGTCAAATCTGGGATCTGAAATGGAATATCGTAGTTCCTCCGTCGATCGTAACGTACGCAATGATGGCGCCAACAAAGAGACAGAAACTGAATGGGCGCAATTAGGAGAGACTAAGTCTGGGTTACCTCAAGAAGCCGCGGCTAGAACAATATCAGGTACAGTTTCGTGGCATCTGTGTATTTGGTGCGCAAAATAGTAACATTGCTGTAGAAATAAACCATACAAAAAACGCAAGCGAGATTATATTTACGCAACTTCTCAGGTGGAAACACACGTGGTAATGTGATAAGACATGTTGAAATACAATTTATTCAGCTATTACGTTAAGTTAAATTGCGTAACTTAAAAATTACGAATTCGAACCATTTTAAATGTAAATTTTGTTTTCTTGTTTAAAATGCAGTTCTTTCGGTGTGTTCTATATCATTTTTCAAACAATTCTAATAAGATCTCTTACCTAGCAATAATTTGGGGATTGTAACATATCGCAAAGTTCCGGGTTCTAGTTATGAGATGTGGTTAATAAGAAACTATTCAGAAAATAGGCAGCCGGTCAAAACAAACATCGTACTACAGATAAGATGAATCGATGAATAACACATGTTAAAACAAGCATTTTTAATCCGTACTAAGCCGACCTAGCCTAAGTTATGCCGATTTTTAGTCACCTTGCACTATTTTGGAGAGATCTTCATGTTTCGGTGGTAAACTAAACGAAGACGTCACTTTTCGGTCATTTTGCAAGAACTGTATTAAATACCGTATACTTATTAAACTCACAAAATTTCTTGAACATAGTTTTCATTTGTAAAACAACCTGAAGCTGCATGTGTTCAATTACGGGTTGGAGTTGAAATTGAATTATCATCGTTTAATCTTAATCCGTCTTTATCTTAATTATTTTCTAGATGGAGAACCTCGCTGTACAATTGCCAAAGCGGATATTCTATTTATTATGGACGAATCTAGTAGCATCTGGCCTGAGTATTTCAAAGTGCAGATGGAATTTGCGTCCAGAGTCGTCAATGCATTTAACGTACACCCGGATGCGATCAGGGTAGCTGCAATTACCTTTAGTACAAAAGCTAGAGTACAATTCAACTTTAAAGATCACAGTTCCAAAAACGACGTCATTGAAGCATTATTGGGCGCAAAACAAACTATTGGAGTAACAAGTACATGGGAGGCACTGAAGCTTGCAAGAACGTTCTGCTTCCGACGAGATCAAGGATCTCGTGGCCCTGAAGTTCTTAAGATCGGAATTGTGATAACCGATGGTAATTCGCAAGAGACTTACTGGACACTGGATGAAGCTTCTCTTCTCAAGAGTACCGGGGTTAAACTATTTGCTATAGGAGTAGGCAAAAATGTTAGCGATTTCGAATTAGAAAATGTAGCCTCTGGAAAAGATTTTATCCTGACGGTTGCGAATTATGATAAGCTTCTAGATATAAGCAGTGAAATGATCTGGAAAGCGTGCGGAGGTAAATTTTAAACAGCTTGAAGTAATATCATCTTTTCATTTAAATTCCTAAATCGGAAAATAATCTATCATTGCACTCACTTCTTAAATTACTCGAGTTGAAAAGTAAATGCGATGCAACTATACGGTATAAATTATTTCAGAAACTTTCTCTGGTTTTTGGCTCTATGTTGCGGAAAACAGCATGGGAATATATTCTTTCTTAATTTCACTTATTTCTATTATACTGCACGCTTACTGGGCTATAATTATTAGTTTATCTATGGTGTATAAGCCGCGTTTGAAAACGAATGAATGTTTCGAAAAGTCACACGTCAAAGCGACAATTTTGAAAATAAGAACATTTTACCAAGTACGATACTTGTGTTAACAAATCGTGAAAAAATCATTGGTGCTTTGACGCATTCTTTCAATTTTGCAAAATTAAAAATTTGACAAAATTCTCAAGCAACTACTGTACTTGACATATTTTTTGTTGGTCGATTTCGACGTGTAGGAGAGCTCACATTCGCCTCCGTCGAGATACCTTCAGGCACTATTTCGTTACACGCAAAGCTTTTCTTCGCTAAATAACTGATTGCTTTTGGCGCAATTGTCTTGATAAAGAAAGCGTCTTTACTATCTTAATTGTTTAAGCCAATCTAATCTGCTAATCTTCATGTCAATTCAATTTTTTACCAGGACAAACTAAAATCGATTACATTCTCGAAACATGTGATATCGTAGATTTGGTAAAGAACCTGGGTAGGTTTCCTTCTAGTGGAATTATTTTTATTAGAGTTTTCTGACTTTCGCAGAAAACTATATTGTTTTTCTGATGTTTATTATTATTCTATACAGAAATGTTT
>JAYJLZ010154641.1:0-11997 GCA_036873915.1 Tubulanus ruber | reverse complement strand
CCGTATTCGAATCAAGCCAATATACAAATTTGAAATTAATTTAAGAAAATGATTTTTCATTGTTATAGATTCCCAGTGTCTTACGCGGCTAGCCCCATATTCATCACAGTACCCCCTCCACAAAACAGATCTTATGTTAGCTATCAAATAACATTGAAAATTGATTTAAACAACGTGAGTGTAAAATTGAAAGGGGAAGTGGCGGTTGATTATGGCGCCAAAATATAAGCCTACGTATCAGAGCCGATAAAGAAAGTCGCACAATCCGATACCTATAGACAAACAAAGTAGAAGAAATACATCGAATTCAAACGAGAACCTACAAAAATATCGTTTATTTACATAACAGATATTTACAGTTACATAAATTTAATATTTTGTTTTTTTTCTTTCGAAATACCAAACTTAATGTGACCAATATTAACTGTAAAATATAGAACTTGGATTTGAAGAAAATATATCCTTTAACAAGGGAAAATTCTTGGATAGGAAATTTCTTTGTTTTATTGCCCGTACCGCGAGAGCTAAATTTACTAATTTCGTAAGGGTTTTCATGATAAATACGTAAAGAAGTTCGAATATACAATTAAACGTAAAACCAATATAATTTTCAAAACATTAATTAAACAAAATAAATACAACAATAAGTTTGGAGCGTGACGTATGAGCAACAAATTTGAGCTAAAATGAAAATAACCTCTCCTTGATTTGTATAATGCGGTCAACAGCCCAGCTACATAATCTACTAAGAGCAAAACTTGTCCCAAATCACAAATCACCAACCACCATTGCGGATGTGTTTACCTAATTTTTGATAACGTAATTGCAATGTAAAAGATAGATTTTTCGAAAGTGTACGATTACACATAGATTTACATCAAGCACAACATCTATTTAGTTTGGACAAAAATAACACTGGGTAAAAAGAACACGGCGTTTATAATTAACAGTGATTCAAATACGAAAAAAACGGACGCTAAGGTGTTAATAATGTCCGACTGAGATGCAATCATCACTGAAAATGTCCACTATAATTCCCCATACAAGTCAATTCAAACCTACTCAGCATCTATAACTAATTATAGTATATGGTTTGCGCACGTCATAATGCTAAGTTCTTGTATTTGGACGAATCATTTTCAATGGCACCATTCACTTGCATAGAAAAATTCCACAAAGAAGCAGATATATTATTTTCTTCATTGTGAAAACCGTTCATATAAAATATCATTTATGTATAATGACATCTTGTACATCTACGAAAGGTAAAATGGACAGGGTTCTAATGGAACGGTTGTAATAAGTCATCACAGCAGTGAACAATTCAAGGAATGGTAGCAGAAATATGATTGATAACATCATTCGAGTTCTTTGAGTGTCCATTTTCAATCAGTTGTACATTATCAGGGTAAGTCGCGTCGGGAATCATGGTGACACTGTGACCTGGTGAATCATCGCTACTATAGCCAGTATTCTCTGTTCCATACGATTTTTGTTCAGCTCCAGTTCCGTCTAGTGATGTCTGAGAGTTAGCTGCATTCGTCACTTTCTTCGGTTTTAACCAGCTTCCCTTGATCGTGTATATGCTACCAATGATTACACCCTAAAACCGAAAAATGAATTTGAATAAATTTTAAAAAGCGAGACAGTTGTACGGTAATAAAAAGAAAATAATTTATTAATTTTTCTGCGTAAAATGTAGAAATCCTTAATAATTATTGATGACTAGAAATCATTTTCTTTCTGATTTTTGTAAACGTGTTTGAATATTTGCTATTTTTATTAAACAAATTAAATATTGACTCACAATAACCACAAACGATGCACCGATGATGGTAGCTCCCCACTGAAACCCAACTACAGACACTATATAACCACCAAACACTGGGCCAATAAAGTACCTAAAACAAATAATCAACAATAATATTAAAATAAGCGCAATAATCAATAATATCATAAGCGCTTAGAATTTTAGCAGATGCGCGCCATTTGAAATATTCGTATTTAAATGGGAAATGAAGTACATGTCAACGACAGGTGGAACCAACATTATATTTTATCAGGGACCATAATAAAATGTTACAACTCAAAGAGAAATAATTGTCGTGTTTAACTAAAATGTTTTGGTATATTCATCAAGCATATTAAAGTAATAAAGACTTCAGGTTTCATTTTAATGTAAGAATTCTTCGATATTTAAATTTCAAATCAATCATTATAAAACCACTCACCCAAGCATATCTGGCGCAAAAAAGGCTGCAGACACCAAAGCATTTGTGTTAATATGTTCTGGATAACCTGCCTTGATTCTGAAATGACAAAATGGGTCATATGAACAAGTACACACATTACACAAATACATGTACACTTTATCTCAGTTTAGTGGTTTTGCGAAAATGCAATTTTACAGTTTTAAATTTAAAATGTATTATCTTACGTAGCATAAGCCAACATATCGGCCGGTGTTCCAATAGTGAGACCAACACAGCCAAGTCCAGCCACGAACATTCCCAGAAATACCATCCATAGGTCATGTCTAAAAAAGGTCGATTTTTAACAAAATTATTACATGTCAAACTGTACGTGGATGAGAAAGAATGATAGATTTTAAAGTATCTAATATTAAAGAGGTGAACATATCGACAATGATCAGCAAAAAAAAAACACTCACCCCGGTTTAATACCGAATATTGGTGACTGTCCCGTAAGCACTATACCGAGGGCAGCCAAAAAGACGCCAGTTATCATAAATGGCCTCCTTATACCCTACAAATCAAAATAAAGTGATACTAGTTAATCATGCTGGAAACCGTGCAGTCAATCATCTGGTATTTTTATCTATAATGTATACATATTAAATAGTATTTTTGATCTAATATATTATGTTTTTTATTATTAAAAGATTTGCATATTTCGGAGTTTGTTTATTGTGCTATGTAGACGCGCTCATGTATGTGGCATTCTGACTAATTCGATTATTCGTTCCAACGAATGTTATTTATATATTTATTTATATGAATAATTAACTTTCTGGGTCGCTGATCTTATTCTGATTATAAGGGTTACTCATAGATATAGGAAATTACAATACAGAGCTTTCTATGACGTTAGCCGTAGCTACTACATACATTATCCTATATATGTATATGTTCATTTATTAGCACACTGCGCAGTAGCAACAGATGTCGCAGATATGTGTTCAGGATGGTATATTTACAGCTCGAATAATATCAACCAATGTTTGCATCGATTTCCTATAAATATCTAACAGACCTCAAGACGAAACATGTTCAATTTCCTCAAACATTGTAACTTTGCCGTATTAAAAGGGTCTCAGTCAACAAATAGCGCGATAATTATACCAAACCGTCGACGCTGCTTCTATAGGCAATCATACTTAGTAACGACTTAAAACTAAACATATTACCATTACATGCTTTTGATTATGGTTATTTTACCTACCGTTTTGTCCAGTACGAATCCGAAGATGACGGAGCCTATAGCATATGTTAATATGGACACTAAATACACCAAACCAATAAGGGATGCTTCCAGATGAAAATACTGAAAAAAAAGACAGCAAAAATATTTGAATATTGAATATCTGTATCAGAAAAGAAGATAAGAATTGTTAATTTTTTCCAACACGATGATTCTACGGAGTATATTAGCTGACACTTACATCTCTGAGAAATAAGGCGAGCGTGGGTTCAGCGAACCCGAGAAGTACCCCATGTAACATAATTATAATGGCAGCCATTGTGATTGGACCATGTCTGAACAGGAGCAGGTAATCCTTCGGGGTCGTATGAGGAGCCTCAACATGATCTATAAAAAGCATAAATACAAAATATCTCGGTTTATAAAGATACCTATTTTGTACGAAATATTTTTATCTAAATATATATTTAATAATATTTTTATCTAGAAAAATGCAATGTCCCTTACAACCAGTTTTTTATACAATTTGTCAATGTCGAGTAAAAAGTCCATCAAACATATCCATCGAAATGAATGCACGAAATGAATGCACGGAATGATCGTGTGCTCGAGTGAAATATTCGAGTATGATGTTGTTTAAACAAGATAATGTTTATTCAAGATAATGTGGTACTGGGGCATTGGATAAAAGCTTCGCTTCAAACTCTTTAGCTTTTCCAATACGAAACTGCATCTGACGACGGCTGCAACCCAGACTGACAACGTCTGACAGTTAAGTTTTGCAAGTTAGCCTATATAAAATTATGACATAACCCCGAAACCATAGGCGTCCGAAGGATTTATTTTTGGGTTCGAATTTATATAAATCTGTATCATAGCACAATAAAGGGGGTCTGGGTTATCCCCCAGAAAAATACGTTTTAGACACATTTTAAAGACAATTTTTAAATAGTAGAAAATATATTTAAGTTTAAGGAATGATGAATGATTAAAGACATGCCAGTTTTGAACACTGATATTTTTAAAAGGGGGTTCGTTCGGAACCCGCGAACACCCCTGGGGACGCCTATGGAAACTGTGTACCATATTCTGCTACAACAGTGAACGCATACCAGACAGCTTAACTGCAAACAATATATAATTGATGAAATGGGAAATATCGAGCTAGCTGTCGACGATACGCCCTTCGTGATTATACTACACCACTTTAGGCCAACACGCTCGATACAGGTTTTGTTCAATGTTGTTGTTGTTGTTAGCAACAAGAATAAGCAAGCACGACATTCTATAGTCAGGGAGGTGTTCCAACTCCCTGACTATAAACTAGCAAGCCATTCTATTCTAGTCACCGTACGCCAAATACGTACAACTATCACTATTACTTTATTGATCACGGGGAAGTAAATAGCTTATATTTTCTGTGAAGGAAGCTTAAAGACACGCTACGGTGAGGAAAAAAACGTTATTAGCTTATCCATAACTACAGACCGTCCATTCAACGGACTTATTATGGCGGTGAATCGTAAATCAAAACTTAAGGTCTATCTCACCTACTTCTTTGGAATAGAAAATTCATACGAAATACAGGATTTCACTTTAATGAAACTGATCTGTGAAATTTTGGCTCGTAAAAAATAGCCATCCTAATTGCTTCCGCAATTTTATTGATAAGTCAGATTATGAAGTCAGATTATGTTTTTGCCTACCTGTGCTTGGCATCATTACAGCTGATATTACAGTGAATATAAATAGCACACCCCCCATTACTACAAATGGAGTCACAAATCCGCCGACCTGAAATAATAAATTGAACACATACCCTTTAAAAGTTAGTTAAATTTAAAAATAATGTATGAATCTGCTAATATTTCTTTATAAGTAATTAGTTGTGTACCGTATGTTGTTTTACGGTTTGTAAATACACACCTGATATAGTGCTCCCCCTAGAACAGGGCCGAGCATTGCCCCGACGCTACTAACTCCAGCTGTCATACCCTACAACAAATTAATACTTTGTCTCAATTATTGCGCCAATTTCAAAACAATTTTATTAAATAACGATCAACCATGAATTATGGCAATAATGACACTTTGAACGTGTAAGAATGTAAGTACTTACATAAATGGTGCTCGTACGGTCAGGGTAAAGTGTGATGCACAAGGCGGTACCTGTCGCCATAAACAGCCCGCCACCAAACGCCATTGTGAAACGGAGTATAAAACTAAATGCAGTAAAACAACTTCCGGCCGGAGCATATTTCAAAAACCTGGGAAATAAAGTGAAAACTGAGGTTGCTAAGCTTGTAGAATATCTGGTAAATGCATATCAAAAATGAATGTAGGTAAAAAGGATACCGTAAAAATGGCACAGGAAAAAGGGCACAAGTGTAAACTAGGAAAAAATGGCACAATTGTTTTTCACGTGCCATTTTTCCCTATTTTTACACTTGTGCCCTTTTTTCCAGTGCCATTTTTACAGTGCCTTTTTTCCTGTGCGTTTTTTCTATTTTTACCGTTCACCATCAAGAATATCTCGCAAGCTTATCTAGTACAGATAATTTACTGTCTTAAATATATATTGTGTATCTAAAATATCAGTGAAGATAAAATATTTGTTTAAAATGAAATTGTTGTCGAAAATGAAATAGAATGACTGGAATAATTAACTCACCCAAACGCTATCACAGATATAGAATTGAGGAAAGCCCCCGATGTGAACATACATTTGACTCCTACTCTAACCATCTGAAAAAAACATTGATGAATTTTTAATGAAGAAAATAAACATATGTAAATGTATGCGTTTTCAAATTAAAAATACTTCTGTGGCATAGAGTTAAGTCGCGATACCGAATTTTTTTGGGTATGGTTGTAATTTGAAAGGACAATAGCAAAATTTCACTATTTTTGTGTTTGAAAACGGCAAATCAAAAAATGGAGAATCGATTTTTGAAGCATATATATTGCATTCTGAACCGTTAAACACAGCAATGCTGTAGCAGGTGTTCACATAAGCTGAACACTGTTGCCTAGAGCAACTTAGAATAAATGATTTGAAACAGTTATTGAAACAATCGAGTATTGTTTGTAAAGGGGTCGGGTTAATTGAAAACAGGGAGTGGAACGGCCAGACTCTTACGATAATACACAGTCGTATTATACTTATTGAATATTGAATACATTCGTACGAGTTATGATCATAAACGGAAGAAAAATAGATAATTAAGGCCACTACGAAAAAACAATTCAGTTGAAAATCAATATTCACCAATAGTCCACAGAATATATAACATTGGATATCAATAACACAACTGACGCACTATAAATGCAGGTTTCAAATTATATTTTATCTATATCACCAAACAACGTCATTTAACTAGTATTTCGATATATATTCCAATAGAAATGAAAGATAGTCACTGCGAACACGATCAGCGCAAACACATTCAATTTTTAAACACATTCAATTTTAAGCACTTATCTTCAATTTAGAAATGAGTGCACTGATGAAGATTGTGTGCACTGCGACAACGGGCTACAAATGACTATATGATGATTAAAGCAGGGAATATGGAAGCACCTGGAAGCACTAATTCCGTGATTAAACCATGTTAATACACATGTATAAGTCACTGCGAAGCGTAAGGTTTAATCGGCGAGTTCAATTGTAGTTTTAAACGAACAGGATGAATCAGGCTTTAGAAAGGAAGTTTTAAATGTGATAAATAAAATTATGTTGTGAAGTATTTGTTCAGGCTTATTATACCCATATGTGACGTTTGTTGGCTCACACAGTCATAATTATATTCATATAAATTCATATTCCAACTTACTACAACGTAAAAATTAAACTTTATTTTATGTAATAGTCGACACATCAATGATTTCAAGCGTTTGTGAACAAGTATATACTGTATACGACCAGCAAACCTAAATTCGCTTTATTTTTCACGAGACCAGTTTATATGGCGATATAGAATCATACGACCATAGAATCATACTTATATTGTACTAGCGTTATCTAAAATAGCTAAATATTCTATGCATAAAAGCCCACCAAATAAAACAAGGTTACATAGTGTCTCTTTAGCCATTCCATGCTTAAGCACGAGTTCGGCACCTAAAGCGATTATCAAACAAGAACTTGGTCGATTCTTTGATAAGGATTCTTTGTGTAATGTCACCATGAAGCCACCGTAATCTCTTGATTGAAAATTGCGTTTAGAAACGTGTGACGCGTATATAGGTTTCTGCGCAGACCGAATAACATGATCAGCAGGTTGCTTTCAACAGTAACTCGTACAGTAAAAATACTAGCTGAGTACCCGTGCAAAGGACGGGGCGAAGTGTATTAATATTCCACGCCACTACAGTATTAATATATAGATTTGGTGTAAAATGGATAAATTAAAATTTGAAAAACACCTTGAAATTGGACAATAAATGAAAATAATATATTAGTTTGCCCCGGTAGAGATTCGAACACGGCATCTTGTATGTCCCAAGCGAACGACTTACCAGTGTGCTATCACGTCGATACCATTAATTTGACGAATATTATTGTTGTAGAATGCGCAGAGAGAGAGAGAGAAAGGACGCCGATTGGTTGAAAACAAAAAACGGTTCCAAACAAAATGTAGGTTCCTTTGATACAAATTAAACCCCCAAGTCCCCGAGACCACCCCATGATACATCTACACCAAGTACCGGTGGCCGAGTGGTTAAGCCGTGGTGAAGCTTAGCTGCAAAACCCAGCTAATCTAGTCGACTCTAAATGGTAAACTGCGTATTATTATATAGGATACTGTACTGTATGACATGGAAATGATCAAATTGTTTTTTTTAAATCAGCGCAACGGTATTGATTGCAACATCATTTAGTACAACATCAAATTTATTGGGACAAAAACTGCTGAATTATGTTCTGCAAACAGTCGTTCATGGACTCGATTACAAACTTAAAAGATGTTTTTTCGAAATACAAATATTTGCAAATACTTACATATATTCCTGCCAATGTGACTGCAATGAATTCACCTATTGGGAAGGCGGAAATCACCCAACCTATCGTTCCTCGTGAAAGGCCTTTTTCTTGTGCCTGTTTAAAGTTTAAAAACGTTAAAAATAAGTATAAACGAAAATAAATGGAGCAACGGGTCCATTAGGGTTTCTTGTTTAAACAATAGAAGAGGATCAAAACTACTGTTATAGCAGCGACATGCTTTTATCTGTGAGTTAATTTGGTTAAGACAATCAGTTTGATGTGATTAAAAACAATTTGTAATTTAAAGGCCATCAGAAACACAAGAAATAACGAAATTCAATTATAGTTAAAAAGGGTGATTATAAAGCTATTTCTGCGACACTTGTGACCTAGGTTGACTTGTGACCTAGGTTGACTTGTGACCTAGGTTGACTTGTGACCTAGGTTGACTTGAAACATGAAGACATACATTCCGCATATGAATGTCGATGCTTTTATTTAGTCGCCCTAAAACCTGCACAATGGAATCTGTAGTACAGCAGAACCATACGATCAGAAAAGGTTTAATGTAGTTTATAAATTTAAGAGCCTTAAGCGGCACTGGAACGCGAAACGTGGTATTTGGTCAAACATTTTATGAAATTAATTATCAGCGTCTCAAATAAAGCCATACAACGTGAACAAAACAAATTGATGTAGCGATAATTAAGTAATCGGCAGTATACAAGCTCGAATGCTCGAATGAAGTGGATACTATACAAATTATATAGTATTTATAATATATAATGAATCACATATCAAATGAAACCAAAATGAATCGACCTTCATACAACCTCAATCTATGTCCAACAATGCGGGTTTACGATCATGGTACCTCCATGCATGGCGGTTCACATGCTACGACACTGCATGCGTTGTACGATTGTGAATGTTCTTCACCGAAACTATAACGCGATAATTATAAATTTCAACATTAAATAAATATTTTTCTGCTGCAACTCATGAACCATAACAAAACCAGCCGCGGATATCACCCTTATGACACGAAAACGGAAGTACCGGGTACAGATAATGTGATTAACCAGTTAATATATTAATCATAGCAGGGAGTTGATACACACTCCCTGTTCATACAGACACAGTCAAAATCATTCAGCGATTTATTAGTCAGTCAGACTTCAACCAATGCCATCTGTCACAATCTGTCGCCATCTTCGACTTTGTTGTATATAAAAATTGCTTTGATTAATCTTGGCAATCAAAACCAAAATTTCCAATATTCATTGAGATTTTTTTAAAACAATGTTTATCGAAGTAAGGTCTCGTAACGAACGTGATGACGATCAGTTTAATTTAATGTAAGCTTATAGATATAGATTTCATTATAGGCCAGGGGGCCTACACTGCGACTGTATACTATTACAACCAACTCCCTGAACCATACAACTGCAACAATGTATCACTTATATGCCTGGGGGGCCAACACTGCGACTGTATAATATTACATTTGGTTGTATCACTTTCCTTACTTTTATTATGATAGTGATACATTGTGGAAGCATACGTCACAGTGGCCATTGACATTCGCATTCATTTTTAAACTTAATTTTGCTAGGGCACTTAATTCACCCACCGGACCCATCGTGTTTTTAAAACACGATGGGTGAATGCGTGTTAATATTAAAGGACTTAAAATTACAATATAACCGGTACAACCTCTAAAAACCCATCACACGCGAATGTAATTAATAGAAATTAAGGATGTGTCAGAGCTAGTACTGGTAGCAGACGGTCAATCACGTGATCATACTAGTGATCACCCCATCCTATGTGCTTAGCAATGCAGCGTGGACGCTGGTAGAAAACTTGTGCACTTACCTCCTGAGGATAAAACGGTGCCAACATGAAGAAACATAAACATCCAAAAAATAACAGCACACAAAATAATGCCATGATGCACAAGTCCTTTCTTTTGTAGCCGCAACATGTCTTTTCTATAACTTCTGATTCAGTACCGAGTAGATTTTCTTGCGATGAAGCGGACGAATCAGACGAGGGTGAGTTCAACTCCCCGTTTCCTAAAGACGGATTAATTCCATTCTGTTGAATGTTGTTTAAGTGATCTTCCGTTACTAACTGAACTTTTTCGGTATTCGCCATTTTGGAAAAGGGTCTCGAAATGCCCTATTCGAAAACACAAATTTTCTTTTTCACTCGAACACCAGTACGTGTGGATCAGCCGGCACTATCATGCGCCATATAATACATTATACTAGAGCCAGACAGCAAAACAGTACGAATTAAAATCTCAATTTGTTCGCCGACAACATCCTGAAACGAGATTGATCTAACAGTGTAAGTAATCATAAATTTGCTATAAAGAATTTGATAACCGGTTACCGTCGATATCCTTATTTCGCACACTAAATCCGGTTTCTGAGAGAACGTTCCAATTCCACGCCCATTATCACGGTACTGCTATCGTCCGTTTCAGCGCTGTAATAGTCAGGATCGATATTCCAACGCGCAGCGACAGAGCAAGCATTAGGCATGCTGCATAAAACGGCTTATTGTCCCCTTGCTCAATGCAATACAGGTTCAATACGATAATTCGGCATGTATAAGTGAACAAATGAACGGATGTTTTCAATGTAGAATTCAAAATGTCACAGTACAAACCTTAATTTCCTAGAATCGATCCGCTTTTAAGGACTTACACCTAAACCTTCTAGTTTTAATACGCGCCTAGCATATCTAACGATGCAAGCAACATCTACGACAAAAACTTGTGTTGACCTAATAAATGTGCGTCCCCATTGTTGCGCGAGCCTGAAGATAATCTAATAGAATGACGGGAGGCGTTGTCAACACGAGTCTGGTCGTGTCTGTCTCTATGAATGGTATGAATACGTCCGGTGGTTTTAAGCCCCCACTTTTTACAAAATAACTATGCGGATACCAAGAACTGGCAGAATACAAGTTTACAACGACCCACCATTCCACTTAAAAATCGATACTTATTTCATAATTTAAATTATTCAATGGATTCTGTATACTTAAATAATTAATAATGATTATTATAATATTCAAATAAAAACCTTCCACTTACCAATCAGCAAATCAGTCGCCGACTTTGTGTACAAACTCGACATGCACAGAGTCTACAGGACTGTGTATATGACCAAAATCACTAGCGCAAAGGCCAACAAGTGGAATATTGCCAATGCCAGTGTGTACACACGGTACAATAATAATATACTGACTACGGACCATTAAATACATGAACAGAAATTCGAATTCCTGTTGTGACATAATATGCACCGGTAATTTGGGTGTGTGGTTGTGTTTGAACGTGGAACCAAAAACAGTCTTCAATTTTGAAATTCACACAATGTGAACATTTTAATGTTATTCTTATCCCGGTTTAATTGAAGACCATCCGTATCAGTGAGCGGTACAGGAAATTAAGTTAGGAAGGAGGGCATGTTGTGGATAAACTCAATAACGTAATTTAATTAAGGCTTTTTTTTCAAATATCGGTTAGCCGTATGTGACTTTCAGAAAGGCATTAA
>JAYJLZ010154530.1:0-12017 GCA_036873915.1 Tubulanus ruber | reverse complement strand
CTCACTTTTGAAAAAACACTGATACTGTTTAACATCAACCGTCCACAGTTCAACACCTGCCCCGGCAAGAAGTGCCTGATATATTAAACTGAAAGTTAGGAGTCCCCTCCATTCATTTAACGAATAAAAAATACATTTAAATAAAAATAAATAGATTGATGTTCCAACTAAAAGGTTGTTTATGAGAATTATTCATTCCAAAGAATATTAATAAAAAGCACAGAAAATTGAAAAAAATTGAAAACCGCCCCTCAAAATTCGCCTTCGGTGTCCTTTATCTAAATAAAGTACAGTTATGCATTCTGAATTAATGAATGTGAATATGAATTGTCCAAACATGGTATGTAAATCTCAGAAGATTAAAATGTCATAATTTGGTTCATTATCATCCGATTTTAAAAATTAGTTCAGTTTTGTAAAGCATTAAGTCTTTTTTTTTGGTTAGAAGAGGCAGTTTTTGCCATAGCGTTTCACATATATGCTATGTACTTAACTTTTTCATAAACGATTAGGCACATGAATGAGAAATATGCAAAACAAATCTAATAATAAAAAAATACAATTTTGAACAATAGGCTACCAACATTTTATTTAAATGATTAAGTTTTTATAAGGATCAGGTCATTTGGTTAACACAGCAGTCTATTCTGCTAGCCCACCTCAGCAGTGATCTGGGTTTGAATCCATTAAAAGTTTGTGTTAAATGATGTTTGTTTAAATAGTCATTAAAATGACATTAATACTTTTCTGATGACATATTATGATCAATACCAACTATTTCTTCAGCATTTTCACACATCTCTTGTCTTAACCGGACACGATATGACGCTACATGTTTTTGACCCATTTGCAGACAAGAGAAATAGATGAGAAAGGTTATTTCTCTCGTATAAGTTATTTAAAATGTTGCCTGTTGTAAATCACTTAATATATATTTAAGTAGTTCTGTATATTTGCACTTCCCCACCTTGGCAGTGAAGGTAGGTACGACGTTTATGCCGGGTTTATTTCACAGCCGACCTTGAACTGCAAATAAATGATATGGTCAGTGGAAAGAGGAACTCTACAAACATGCGTTGTTAGACATAGCTACATTAACTAGAAACAGTGAAATGAGGAAATAATGCTTGTAATGCTTGCCTTCCCTGTAAGGCAAACACACAGGTATAAAGCACTAGACAATAGAGGGCTTGTTTAATATTGTCTGATCTTATTCTGTGAACACTTACGGTAGTTTCAACATAACTAGTTATTTCAGTGGTCATGTCATCCATTAGTACAGATAATACATTTAAATAGGAGACTGACAGCATAGACCAAAATTTGCACTTTCCATTAGCAGGTGATTTGGACTCGGTGGCTCAGTATTTGTGCCAAATGAAGACGAATTATCGTTGTCACGATGTGCTATCAGATCATGATGTTTAAAGACTACTCTTGTTTGTGTCTTGTATCTTTTATGTCCTCGTTTGATTTTCATGGCTCGTACACATTAGGTATGCCTCTTGAACGTAAGCCAATCACGTGACATAAAGGTTTGTAGACGTGGTCAAGTCGACCTCCTACGTTTCAAACTGAGCATCTGTATGGGGAAGAAAGGTATTTTGAGTGACGCTGAACATGCGGTGGTTGTTGGTGCTGGACGGGTCAGAGTATTTCTGAAACAGCTGGGGTTTTCACGCACACCCATCTGTAGTGATTAACATAGGATGCTCAGAAAAAGAGATAATATTCAGTGGCAGTTCTCAGGGTGAAAATACCTTGTTGATGCCAGTGGTTCAGGTGCTACTGCTGGTGTAATGGTGTAGGGAATATTTTCTTGGCACACATTAAGGCCCTCAATACAAATTCTGCATCACCACAGTCTACCGGAGTATTGTTGCTGACCTTGTCCAACACCTTCATGATGACATCGCGTCACCGTCTATGCACCAAGTCACAAAGCTCAGATCGTCTCAGACTGATTTCCTGACCATAACAATGAGTTCACTGTACTCAAATGGCCCCCACTGTCACCAGATATCGATCCAAATAGAGCATGTTTGGGATGCAATGAAACAAGAGATTCACATCATAGCTGTGCAGCCGACAACTCTGCAGCAACTCCATGTTGCTATCATGTCAACATGGACCGAAATCTCTGGGGAATCTATGCCACAAAGATTTAAGGCAGTTCTGAAGGCAAAAACATGTTCAACCTTGTACTAGCAAGATGTACTCAATTAACTGAGTGAGTGTCTAATTCGTCTTCAGTCTCTACAGCTGTAAGAATAGTTTGTGTTGGGAATGCCGTGAATTTCTGCATTAATGAATCATAAACTGTGGTCTGATTTCTGTCCAAGTTATAATAATAAAAACATGTTCCACATAAACGAATAACATGCTTCTACTTTGGTACAACATCATCTGGCGGCATTAATGTTTCCAGTAAGTGTGTTTCCTGGAAATGTTTCCTGTTTAGTGTGGTCAGATTTTCAGAAAAGTGAAGAGGAATTTTAGACCATTGAATCTGGTGCTTTGAGATGAAGTCTTGTTCTATTATTAACATACAGCTTGAACATTCGACTAAAATATCCTGATACTGGTCATCATATATACTGAATTTAAATTGTACTCCTTAAAGTAGCCCTGAACCACGATACTATTATAAGACAAGCGCAGGTACAATTATTTTATTACTTGACATCCCATTGTGAGAAAGTAAAAATCTTTGGCAGCTGAAAAATGCAACAACAAAAATGCTTCGAGCATGGATCTACAAAAACTATAATGCATTGATAGGTTTAACCTTTAGAGATTTGTGCTAAGTGAAAGAGGTAATGAGGTGCTGGAATGTGAGCATCTGCGTAATAGAACAGACAAATAAGCAGGAGCAGGAATCCTTTTACTCACCTTATTTGGCCGATGCTTTATTGGAACACTTTTGTTAACACAACGTCCCAATGTTTGTATACACATTCAGCCACTGACACTGACATTCGATCTATGACAGGTTGTATACAGTCTCCTCAAACTTTTAAAGGCATTCAAATAATGACATCCAAAATATTGAATGTAGTATGGGGTTTGCCTTCTGATGTTAGAATATAAGCCCTGGTTCATTCCAACGCATTTTCAAGGTGGGAACTGAGGTCAATCTTCTGGGGATGTTCTCAATCAACCCTGTATGGACTTTGTTTAAGGACAGCAGGGCAAAATGTTGATGAACTGACCAGAAACCTATACATATGTTATTTTGAGCGTCACTTCAGTGTCAGTATAACCCATTTTACTGACACTGTTTGAGTATGGTGAATCTACAACTTAATACTTTATAATATACTTGTGTTACAAGTGAGCGTTGCTGAAATAGCAGAGCTTGAAAATTAGAAGTGGTGTCCACAAACATTTGTCTATATCGCCATTAACATTCGGAAGAAACCATTTTAGTTACACTCAAATCTCCATTCCTGTACGCTATTATGTGTTGTACCAGCACTTTCCTGTGAAATACAGCATCACCTGTAGGACTAATGCATTGTTGTGTTTGAATTAGCTTATTAGCTAGCTCAGTGCTGTATATAGTAGTGTAGGCTTTGTGTGAACATGTGATCTTCTGGAGTATGTGTGCAATGCCGTATAAGCATTACCATCTTGACTTTTTGTTTTATATATCCATATATAAAGTTATATTTTGTCCCAGAAAAAATAAATAAAATATTTCTTACATATGGTATATTCCTGCATTTTTATGAACCAGTCGTTCTTATCCCGTTTATTCATTCGAAACATGTTAGTTTGTTCCAGCAGAGAGTGTGTTAACTTCTGACTGTACTTTCTTCTTCTTTCTATTTAAGGCATGCAAAATGATTCTACATTGCTAGAAAGACCCTCGTTTGTTCATTCATTCATTCATTCATTCTCCTCCGCTTAATCCACACAGGGTCGCGGGCCAGCCGGTGCCCACCCAACAACTCTGGGCACAGGGGCAGGAACAACCCGAGACTGGGTGCCAATCCTTCGTAGGGCACACACACAGAGTTATGCACACAGTCACACTCTATGGGATACTTTAGAGACACCAGTTAACCTAAGACACGTCTTTGCACTGTGGGAGGAAACCGGAGTACTTAGAGTAAACCTACGCAGACACGAGGAGGACATGCAGACTTCACAAAAAAAAATACCCAGGCCCGGGACCTTCTTGCTGTGAAGCAGCGGTGCTACCCACAGAGCCACCCACCCTTTGTTTTGGTATTTATTAACTAAAGTAGCTAAACCCTGTTCTGGACAAACAAGAACGGAGTTGCAAGCCCGGTTTTCTTGTCCAGCATCAGTGTCTGACCTCACAAATGGACGGATCAGACATAAATCTTGTAGAAGGCCTTCCCAGAAGATGGAAAGCAGTTATACTGTAGCTGTAAAGGGGGAGCAACTCAATGTTAATGACTATGATTTTTGAATGGGATGTCAAATAGCTTGTATAGGTGTAATGTGTAGATGTCCAGATACTTCTGTTCATCTAATGTATGTTTATGGATTCCATATGAACTGCTTTGAGTGGCCCAGACATTTTCCATCATCTATTTCATAATCGATGTCTGGCTCAGACATGGGTCCTGTTTGTCAAAGTGTTGATGGAACAGGGAGCAGGGTCACGCTTCATAAGCCCATTCAATTAATAAAAGCCATGTGCTAGCGTCTTTCAGCATGTTTATCTGTCAGGAAGCATGAAGCACCTTGGTTTGTGGTTCCATCAGCTCAACACATGCTGAAAGAACGCAGACGGATTTGATTCCTTTAGCAAGGTGGTGTGCAGGTCATCGAGCACTTAGCTCACACACGTAAAATAAATTGACTCCAGACAAAAGAATGCACTGTAAACAGGAAGTCAGTTACGCCTTTGACAATGGGAATTTTATACAGTGACATGGCAGAAGGTGGTATGTGTAAATTATTGGCAAACTTTACAGTTTATTTTGGATTTATTTTGAAAATATATGTGCACAGTTACTTATAATTAAACTAGCCCAGTCAAGGGGCTGCACTGCATTTGTCTGAGAACTACACCGATTCCGGTTAATCCCCACATTGGGAAGCAATCGTTTTGGTCCTAATAACCGTCTGGTCTGATTAAATGAACATGCCCTATGTTACAAGACGGGACGTGCTATAATTTTTCTAACATATTAAAGGTTTATTAAAACTTTATTGTGTGATTTACACGTACACAACAAGAACTCCTGTTGCTTACCAACTTTGTTCATTGAAAAATAAAGTTTTTCCTCATCTGGCCTTCCCTGGCTCAGACACCCTTACCCATCCCACCTCACTCCAGTTCAAAAACCACACTACATTTTAATTCCAGGATTATAAAAAAAAAAACAAATGTATGTGTACTGCTCTCAAAAATTAGGGGGGAGTTTTAGTTGAATCACCCCTAATCGTATTTGTATTCGTCAAGTAAAGTTTTGTGTTCTTATGTATTACACTAATGGATTGATATTACAAGTAGGAGTTTATAGGTAGTGTTGCCTATTGTGTACATGATTTATGTTGTTTAATGTGTACTGTTGTTTGTCTTTGATGTCGTATATATAATATTTTAAAAATCTGTAACTTGATGAATATCTTGTTTTTCAGAAGTTGCTGGTACAGTTGGGGGTTGGACAGTATAATGTTATTTTGGGCTACCGCGGTCTTAAAAATGACGCATTTAAAAAATGTGACGCGCCAAATTTCTGCTTCGTGTGATGGATTTACTTAAAGCACCTACGCAGCAGTTCAAAAATGACGTACGCACTGTTAATGACACACGATGGTCTCTAGATGGCGCCAAATAGATTGGTTACAAGACCGCCCTGTGTTTGTCCAGTGTGTTGTTCTTTTCCAATATACTGTAGATAGTGCAGTGAGGCTGTTAGATTAGGACGCTGTCTCCCCCATTTTTAAGCATTATTTACATTTCTGTCACATAGTAAATGTCTTATCCATTTTATCCATATTTAGCCATATTTCTTACTCTCCAAGCAATTGTGGGTTAAGGGTTCAAGGACCCCACAGTGGCGAATTGGCAGAGGTTATCCTTATCTACATAAGATACATATGAAATTATGTTTTAGGTCGTGTTTACGCAGAAAGTTCTAAAGGTTCACAAACTTTCAAGCAAATGTTATATATGGGAATATGGTATATTTCGTTCATATATTAATCCCAATAAGTTACTCTTAAGGAGTGCCAACTATTGTGACAGCAAAATGACTTTACAGACCTTCCAGACATTACGTCTAGATCATTTCCTGTAAACGTCCTACTATACTTCTCACAAAAAAGTAAACAATTTAAATGAAATCAAATTTCCCCAGTAAATTATCCCCTAAAATTTTTGGTAGCAGTATATTTTGATATTTTGCCTCGATTCATAAAGGGTATCTGTGTCCTCCAACGTAATGTAAATAACCAAACACCGCCCTCTGGTGTGTAAATCTGAAATCGTGAGGAAACGTTTTAAAAATGATCCTAAATACATGGCTCACAAAAATGTAAATACAGTCGAATCTGGTTAATGGGATCACATCGGAACGCGATCGTTTTGGTCCTAATAACCGGCTGGTCCGATTAAACGAGCATGCCCTATGTTACAAGACGGGACGTGCTATAATTTATGTAACATATTAAATGTTTATTAAACCTTTATTGTGGGATTTACACGCATAGCGAACGTACAAACATATCTCTTACCACAGATCCACAGAAACTGTACAATGATATTTTCAATCAATTACACTAGCCCACCACCAAAAGGCCCTGGGTTCGAGTCAGGAAACACATTCGGACAAAACTGGTTGTGTCTGAGGGTCGAAAGGCCATTGAGGTGATCATTCCCCAAAACTGCAACAGCAGCCCCTACCTCAGGTCGTGTCACAAGGTTGTTAGGTGCAAGAACACCCCACCAATCTTTATGTCCAAATAAACTTTGTGATATAGCTACTTAATGTAAGTTTTATTACTGTTTGTTAATACAACTGACAACTGATACAGCAGAGCTGCTGTTCTCCAGTTACAGACTTTAGCGCATCTGTTTCTCTATATACTTTGTACGTCCCCTTTCCTCTGTTCTCTAATGGTCATAACCCCCACAGATCAGGTCCTATATTATCATTCATAGTGCTGCACTGACACCGATGTGCTTGTGGTGCGCTAGAGTGTGTTGTGCTTCATAAGTGGATCAGACGCAGCAGTGCTGCTGGATTTGTTTTTCCAGTGTTCACTCACTGTGCACTATTAAACACATCTACCATATCGGCCCGCCTTGTAGATGTAAAGTCAGAGAGAGAAGCTCATCTGTTGCTGCACAGTTTGTTAGCCATGATCCAACCCTTCATCAAAGTTCAAAGGATGCTGCTTACAGGACGCTGATGGCTGGAGATTTGGTTGGTGGACTATTTTCAGTCCAGCAGTGACCCTGAAATGAGTTCAAAACTAGCAGCACTCATACCATCACAGACACAAGAATGACCCACCACCCAAGTAGATCTTGATCTGTGGGGCTCCTTACCAATAGATAACAGAGTACAGGAGGCAAAAACAGTATGAAGAGAACTCTATCTGTAAACAGTTTGTACAAATGGACTACAGGCTGTAACTGTAGAACTAGAAAGTGTTTATATATGTTTCCGTGGAAATCATAAAATGGAAATAAGTGTAGAAATCAACTAATTTAATTCTATAACGCTTTTTACAATGGTGCATTGTCTCAAAGCAGCATAACGATGATATATCGCCTTCTAATATTTAGGCCAGACCCACACTAAGCACGTCTAGAGCAACAGAGGGGGTGTACCTAATAAAGTGACTGATGAATGTAGCATTTTTAATTATTTGATGGTATGGCAAAACTATATATGATAAAGTACTATATATTAACACTTTTTGTATTGGCAACTCAACTGTTGTCAGTTGTTTACTTTCAAACCTGTACAGATCGTGACACAACAATGCACGTACAGAACTCTAGAATTCTAGAATGTTGCAGTGAGTGCAATAAGAATGTTCAGATGAACAAACCACACAGTCGCGTTGATGAAGTGCAGCAGGTTTATTTGCAGCTAACTTCATTACTTTTACAGCGATCTTTAACTGCGTGCTAGTTAACTAGCAGCAATTAATCATTTTGGTAGCCAGGTACGCATCTGGCAGCCTTATTTAGGCAGTGTACTGCCCTTGGCCTCTCAAAAGCAAGGCCAAAACTGTGCAACGGTAAGTAACAGTAGCAGAGCAAACTGTAGTCTGCTAGCAAAATTGTTCAATTTGTAAATTTTATTATTAGTAGTGAGCAGTGAGCAATTAGTGTGCAATATAAACATTATACGTAGTTTTGCTGAGATTTTTCTGGCAACTTTTGAGACACAATTTAAGTTTTTGTTTAGTTGCTTTATTTATTTATTAGTGTGGGTTTTTTTTTTTTGCTTTTTTAGAATATGTACAGTCTAAATCCTATCCCTCCTGCTTTGGCAAAGAAGCAGGAGATGAAACAGACCAAGAAAGGTAATAGTGGCCCCAAGAATTATCTTGGGGGTTGTGGAAAGTCTGCTGATGACCAGCCATACAAAGTGAGCAAACAAAATAAAACTTGTGCTCCACCAAAAACTGCTGTGGCACCAATGAGCTATGTGGAGCTCTTAAAACTTGCTGAAAAGCTCCAGCATGAACCGGTGCTAAAGAAAGCAGAAAAGAGGCTTCGCACAGAACGGGAATATAAGGTGTCTGAAAATAAGGCGCGATATGGAAAAAGGGGGCTTCAGGAACTACCTCATTTGAAGAGGGCAACTTCCAATAGCCCACCTGGTAGCGCTTTGAACGTATCAAGACTGCCAAGCCCATTGCAGGGCACTGCTAAATCTGCAAAGAAAGGACCTAGTCAGCGTAGCCTCCAAAAAGAGCCTCCAAAGCTTGGTCAGAGAGCAGCAGGAACTGAGTGGAATCTTCCTTCTCGAGCAGGTACCAATGGATTTATCCAATCTGCATCTGCTGGCAAACTGTCTTGCTTGGCATTTGTTAATTTGTAAATAATACATCAACAGTGAGCTATACCCTCAAGCGCAAGTATGACGATGAGGAAGAATATGACTCTGAGATGGATGACTTCATTGTTGACGATGACATAGACCAAGAGAAAATCTCTAAACACATCAGAGAAATCTTTGGCTATGATCGAAGAAAGTAAGACAGCAGACTGTGACATTGTAACATGAACATACACACAGAGACAAAAGTGCAAGATAACTGTTGAGCCTGTTTCATTAGATACAATGATGATAGCGATGATGACTTGAGGTCTATGGAAAGTAGCTGGAGCGAACAGCAGAAAGAGGAGGCAAAAAGGTAAATAAAGGCCTCATTTAGTTTACTCCTTAAAATAAGTATACGGACAAATATATTTCCATTTTGACAATTTACTGTTTGCTTGTAGTCTGAGACTTGCTATGCTGGAGGAAAAGGAGGAAGAGCAGAGGGAGCTAGAGGAAAGGAAACTGAAAAAGGCCAAGAAGAGAAAACTGGCCTAAAATATTTCAAACATCAAAGCCATAATAAAAGTCTTTGTTGCATTAATCTGTTGCAATGCATTCCCTCTTGGATAAACACTGTTCAGAGCCCACTAACCCATAAACCGTAACAACCAAGATAAAACCACTACCAGCTTTCATGCAGCTGAGCCATTTTTGCAATGCAGTTATTTTATAAAGATTGGGTTGTGGCCAATCTAGAGATGCACATTGGTTCACTTGCTTAATCTAGTATAAAGTCAAAATGGTGGGTTGGTTTGGCATATCCCAGAGAGTAAGGAAGAAAGCAGCCCTGGAGAGAGGGACCTGTCCATTGCAGGGCACATGCACACAAACCCACACTCACTCGCAGTGAGTATACTTTAGAGAGTATATACTCCATTTGACCTTACACATACCTTTGGATCGTGGTTAGACAGATGTTCACTCATTCTATTTCCAAACATTCATTCAGTCATTCATTTGGTCACAGGAAAGCTGGTGACAGGGCAAATACATTCATATACACTACTAAGAGCACTTTATAAACTCCAATTAACTTAACACACATATTTGGACTTGTCTCTAAAGTGGCTCTTAGTGTGTTTCCATGCTGAAGACGTGGTTGTGTTCACATTGAATCTCTACCACTGTTTATTTGTGCCCCTAGTCCTTTATCAGTAATACAATGTTTAGACACCCTATCTAGGTGACCAGGTAAAGGCTTATCTCACTGAGCCCAGTTGCCTTGAGCTGTGCTGGAGTGTGATTGACACCCTTCCCCACACTGGCTTCACTTAAACGTGCTCAGGCACGGTACAGATTGCCTACTGTCAGTATGCCCTTAGTAGAACTCAGCTGAAACCTAGAAAATTTTTCTTCTCCCCTTTCGTCATGTCAGCAAACAAACCTTTTAACAGGTCTCTCAAACAAATCCTTGATTGGCCCAAACTTTACTTTTATGTCATTTAGCAGATGCCCTTATCCAGAGCGACTTACTATTAATACAGACTTGCTCAGAAACCTAACACTGGCAAAGGCGGGATTAGAACCCTAAACCTTCTGGTCTATAGTCCAGTACCTTAACCACTAAGCCACCACAGCTCCAAACTTTACACCTGTTACCTGTTTTACCTGTATTTTACCTGTATAATAAAGGTTGCACAAATTAGAACACATGAAACAATGTTTGAATGTTTTAAACAGTTTTTACTGGGCAATTTGCAACATATTAAAAACAGGTACAACATAAAAAGAGGTCCCTTTCTTGGATGCAAGTATTTTTGAATCGGTTAGACATAAACCAAATTAACCCAGTGGGTTAATCATTGCTCTGATTCAATCTCGAGAGTTACTACCTTTGTAATCTGGTTCTTCTTTAGCATTTGCGCTCACTCTCAGTCTATAATCCATTTCTGTGT
Organism: Tubulanus ruber; assembly: GCA_036873915.1. Lineage (NCBI taxonomy): Eukaryota > Metazoa > Nemertea > Palaeonemertea > Tubulaniformes > Tubulanidae > Tubulanus > Tubulanus ruber. The sequence goes on along the minus strand of JAYJLZ010154530.1, from coordinate 1,072 downwards.
TCTGTTCTTTGATACGACAGAGCTTTTTTTGAACTGTTGAGATTATTTCTAGGCTATGGTGTATGTTATGCTACCGGGCTAGCTTTCTGGAAAACACCCCACCAGGGAAAATCCTAAATCTAAAACACCAAATATAATCTGTATTTAGAGTGATATAACTTTTTTTAAATCACTTTAGAACTAATGACCACTTTCCCCATGTGTGTTTATAATGCAACCAAGAGTATGTCATAAATAGCCACTACATGCTGAAGTGGCACTGAAACCCCAAAAACCAAACTTGGCCTGCTAGTGAGCTTTACCCAGCATGCTGTTTGATGTTGTTCAGTGTTCAGAGTGAGAGTTCAGAGTGAGCGCACTTCAAGCAGTGCTTCAGCTGGTATGTCAGTCCAGACATGTTTCTACATGGACAGTTTGATGACATAAGAAATGGTGGTTATTGTGCAACTATTGGCAAAATAACATGTGACAAGCATGTGTAATGGCCACATGTTTAATCCGAATTAGATCTTTAGACATTAATCATTGTTTTAAATGTCATTGTCATGAAATAAAATAATATTCCTGAGTCAAAAGCCACAACACGGGTTGTGTGCCGAGTCATGGACTTTTTTTGCAAAGCCTGCCAAAACTATTGAGGTTTTTTCGTCAGTAGTGGTCCACAGATGAGCACTACGTGGCTTGTTGTCAATCAATTTCTGAATTCTTTCTTGTGATGCTACATGACCACTTTCCCATTGGAAAAACTTGTCCTTGATCCAATATGGTGGCTTTCAAGATAGGCACCCCCCATCCATTACTTGCTGGGGTATTCAGATATGTCAGTTTCCTTTTTGTTGTTGAAATAAAAGGGTTTCCTGTGCCTCTTGACCCTGCAGAGAACCGTTAATGTGAAGCTGTGCACTTGTACACAGTAATGGTTAGAAAGGTATTACTGTAAAGCTGCTTTGAGACGATGCTACATTGTAAAAAGCGCTATATAAATAAAATTGAATTGAATAAAATTGAATTGAAAGGTGATAAAGCCAAAAAGCCATAAAGCTTCAACATGAATGTCAGGACCAAAGTTTTT
>JAYJLZ010154419.1:0-12019 GCA_036873915.1 Tubulanus ruber | reverse complement strand
TTCAGACTCCTCGCATATTATATTGATACAATGGTTAGGTATTTTGTATGTATTATTATATTAACTTATATTTATATCATATGTCATATCTTGTAATCTTTGCACCAATTTAGTATGCAAATAAATAATTTACAATTTACATCATTAGAGGATCGCTTTTGTCACAGTAACAATATCCAGAATATCCTTATAACAGACCAGAGCACTGGCGATAGGGAGAAAGGTTTCTTTATTACACAATTGTCTTCATAATACTTGTATTTTATAAAGTTACATATAATTTACTAATATACAATATAATTTAATTTGTTAGAAATATATAAAAAACAACATGTATAACATTTAAAGGTTGCCGACATGTGGATGCATTCATGTAATCTACCTTGATTCTACGATTCACGCTAGCTAGGCTTCATTACTTAGCTTACTAAATCTGTTTGGTTTTGGAAGGTGAGTTGGCTTAATGCAAAACACCTGAAAATATAAAATTAATTGTCTACAAAATCAAATAATGATAAACGTTAAGCGTACGTTGGGCATTAACTCCTCCCCTAGCCCTAGCGTATGGTACGCTCGTGAATGTTGAACCACACCTTACAACAACAATGCAATGTGTAAATACCTTGTCAGTTGGAAGCACAGGGAATTGTCGTTCTGGGTTTGTGATGACGTATCGGCGATTATTGTCTGGCCCGTTTGTATCTAACAATCGATAAAGACCCATAACGACCATCGAATATTCATGAAGAGCAAAGTTGAACAAGTCACCAAAAATGGCTCCTTCCTAACGTTGGCAAGTAACAAAAAAATAATCAATAGAATATGTGGGTTTGAAGATAATTATTAAATATATATAAAATCAGTAAATACGTTAATAAAAGAAATAACTCGACCAATTTTTAAAAAAAAACCTACCTTGAAATATGAGAACATTGGGTCACTCATTGCATACTGAACATTTTGGCACGACGTCGTCAATGGCAACCCATTCTTCTCTCCCCCGTGCAGACCACAACCTTCCGCGAATATTTGTTCTAGCTGAGGAGTAACGCCACCCGTTACGAAGGCACGGACGAAAGCCAGAGCACCATTGCTGTGGTATGTCTAAGAATCGTAAATATGATGGTTATATAAAATGGACGTTTATTTTATTATGGATTATCGGCGGCAAGTATAGGGAAACTTTTGGTGATAGCTAATAAAGGAAAATATGTAAAATAAAATAAGTTAAACGATGGAGCTTACAGTACTCATAAACGAGTCTAGAAGAGAAAGTGTAAACACGCGTCCACAAGCATATGGTTGAGACATATATATTTCAACGTTTTCTGTATCATCATCTTGTTCCAGGTATTGAACATTACTGTCGACATCTATAACAAATAAATAGCGAAAGAAGAAATTTTAACTATCAATAGTATTAATAATTATCCGTTTAAAGATGAAATTATTAATATAATAATTTTTTATTAAAAACCACAATGTTATTTTAACTAAAATAATTTAAAAATTTAATTGACACAAAGTTTCGGTAAATTTCAATCAGGTCAACCATTATTAAAATTCTTGTAAACTAAGAAATTAACAGAATTTCAAAATTGTTTCTGTCGGAGTACTAATAATTATACCAAAAAAAATTCAGCTGCAGACTTTCTTTACTTAGGGAAATACACTAACTGTGCTTACTGAGTTCTGTTATTGTTCGCACGAGTTCGCCCGGTCTTTCATCGTTTGCAGGTAACTGGGGAGCTACAATATGAAATAATAAAAAATGGCTTCAGCTCATTATAATCATAAATTCGATAAGATAATAAGGGAAAATCAACAAAATTGCTCGTGCTTTTGGTATTCAACTCCTTCCTCTATAGAAATATTTACAGAAGATACCATTATTTAAGTCTTTAATTTAAAAAATTCGACTGAATAAAACGTTTAGGTTCCTAAAATTCGACTGAATAAAACGTTTATATTCATACCCGAGACATCCTTTGGTGTAGTTTTAATGTTAAGAGTACAAAGTATAGCCTCTTTGTCGGCTAATTGCGGATCATCAACTTGATTATGACTTGTAAGAATGACACACATTCCACATTTGAATATATTGGCCGCACGTAGATATGCTCGACTTAATGGACTGCCCTGCAAAACGATTCCATAAATATTTTAGAATATGGAGTTTAAAATGTCTTTACTCTGTATAAGCCTTGATTGATTGTTATTAATACATATTCTCTCAAAGATTTTCTTTCGAAACCGATAGGCGTAGCCAGGATTTTCAGAGGGGGGTCGAATTAATGCAATTTTGAGTCACTTTCCTCCAAAGGGGTCGCTCGCTACACCCGACCCCCTGTCTACGCCTATGAAACCATATACACGTTTAAAACCGACATCTGCCTTGCATAAAATTGACAGATGTACACAACAAGCTTGTTGATAAGACCGGTTAAGAAATGGTTGTCGTACAAAGACGACCATTATAGAAAAAAACAAACAAGTAACATTCAGAAGAAAATGAGAATACAAATTTTTTTTAGTGAGGATAGCTCTTTTTGAAATCTTTTCCATTTGAATAACAGTTTCAAAGTCCAAGATCAAAATACATTTTTTTCAGTTAAATGCTGGGAAGATATACTCAGAAAACAAAGGAGTATTCGTCTATCTGTGCGCAAGAGTATAGGATATACGAAGCCTCTACAACGACGAGCAAACCTACCTTGAATCCTTTGGCATTATGAGAATTAGCAACACCCCCTATATTTCTCTGAAGGAAGAAGATAGTAACATGCCTTTGAAAATCTAGCTGTACATTAGATGTAATAATTCGTTAAGCGAACTAATGGTTTTGTTTTGAAAAAAAGAAACATATTCTAACAAATACAAGAAGCAGGCATAATGGATTTCTTCCTTGCATTCAAAATATAATTTTTGCCCGATTTGATGAAGTGTTAAGAATTTGCTTCTTTTCTGAAATCGTCGTGTTATCTTGTTAATGAAAAGAAATAAATACAGATTATAAAACTAACGTTAGTTGTTAATTATTCGCTTTTAAGAAAATAACAATGAGCAGGAAAAATATCACACAACAATCTCTATAACAATTATAGGTAAGAAGTTCGAACAGGAAAATAGATATCGTAGGGGTTTAATCTTATTTTGTAAACCGACACCTTAGATCAAATATGATTTGCACTTATTAATTTAATATACCGATTATTATTTTCCAGAATATTCTCGTTTCATGCGGTCGTGGAAGTAAGAAGTTTTGTCATTTAGGCTTCCCGTTTCGAGATTGTTTTTGTAACGCAACGCAATATGAAAGTTTATTGTTTGGTTGAGAAAATAGGATTTATTTTTAGAAAAGAAGGGTTAATGTTAAAATAACGTAAGATCACAACTACATTTACTACATAACTACATTATAATTATATTAACGTATGCTTCATTGGAAACAAACCTGTAATGAACCTTTGCCGTACCCAGTCTAATAAAAAGATAAGAAATCGCAAGTTGTGCCATATCACTACAACTGATACAGGAAAATAATAATACATGTATCTCTCTTTAAAATCGTGATGATTTATTTTCGTGAACTTACCGATAAAATGTAAACTTCAGGGAAGTTCTTTATGTTGGACCATTCACGCGTCATGTAATCAAGATTTCCAATAATAACTACAGGTTTAAGTTCTTCTACTGGTATGGTGGCCGATCGTAATGGCATGACAAAGCTAAGGATCCCAATTAGTGGCGAAGAGGTATCGGCAAATAAACAAAGTATCACGTGATTCTCTAATTTTTTCTCTGTACATTGACCGATATCCTGGAGAAGAAAAGGGTCATTCGATGAATTTAAAGATTTGTAAAATAACTAAATGTAATAAACAGCATAAATGGAAATTTCTAAAACTGCTCGTTGCTTTATTGTAAATTGTCTTATGGTAGTTTCCATAGTTTCAGCTACTTATCAAAGGTCTTTGCTTATTGCCGGAGTCTAGCTAGCAAAGATAGTTTAGCCGGAGAGCAATGAACAGCTATCATGAAAATTATGAAAATAAACTTACCAATACAACGGATTCTATGCTCTTGGCAGGACACCAGTGAAACAAGCCTGTAGAGTCGTATTGGGCCGATTTGTCTGAGTCTGCTTCCGTGTCATTCGTTGGGTCAGACGTATTACTACAAGAATGATACTACTTAAATACATTTTATAATTAAGATACACTTACCGGCCACTGAGAGAAAAACAACAGCACAATTGAAACATCAACAAACATGAAACTTATGAATGGACTAAAAACAAAATAAACACGTAAAAATACCTTTATTCGGGGAAAAACGTAACAAATCAGAAGCACATATAGATATCAAAATAGACCTCCTTTTCCAGGATATTAAAACACCAATTACAACCCCCCATGCAAAAGACAGAAAAAAAGAAACACAGCTAAACCATATCTAACTACAAAAGAGCCCTTCAACGGTATGTTATTTACCTGAAGAACCGGAGTAATTCTGAAAAAGAACCGCCGGATAAACATTTTAAACAGCATACAATTAGTATCTTAATGAATATAATATAGTTTTTATCCAATAAGATGAAACATATAACGCAAAATGTAAGTGGAATTTTGTTAAAAGCATCAGAAACTAAACAAAACATTGCAATATTGAATATCGCAATTAAAGTCATTTGGGATGCTATAAATTACAAAGTGTCTATATTTACGTAATTACGTAAGGGAGAAAGAGTGGATATTTCCAATCAGAGATGATAGGGTAGGGTTAGGGTGATGGGATAGCCACTTTGTACTCTTTCTCCCTTACGCAGTTACATAAATGTAGCCACTGCCTAGAAATTAAAGGATTGGAGGAAATAATATTGTTAAGGTATGTGAACGTATACTTACTCGAAATAACCACTTTCAGTGGAATTGCATTGGTGATCGGCAGGTTTAGTTCGGCTGAAAATTAGCAGGGAAGAAGTGAGTATATGGACAAAGTAAGTTAGTCTCTAATAATGTGTTCTATAATTTAATTTAGTTAAATAATTGATTTATAGCGATACAAAAATAAGGTACCGGTATAGTAAAATAATCTTGAAGTGAGATCTAGCCCGAGATTTTACGGTGGCTTTTTAGGGACACTGTTAATTTTTTTATTTACAACATCGTTTTTTTCTACAGAATTACGGCCGCATGTCGCTGTATAATAATTAAGGGCGGGCCCAACGTCCCCCAAGTTTTCAAAGAATTTATTTTCCACATGTTTTTACATATCTTGAAAAAATTCGCTGAATTCGTTCCTTAATTACATGTATCTTGTTTATATGCTTTTGTGTATTCTGAATGATATTTTGGTAAATCGAAGCCTTCATATTACCGGTATACGTTATGCGTTTATCTACGCGCACAGTACTAAATTCCTGGATCAGCCTCTTCTAATCTTAAGCGTCTATGGTGTTTCTTAATTGTCGGTATTCCAATTGATTGCAAAAGTTGTATCTAAGGTTTCTTACGATTTGTTTAAAAGAAATTTATGTTTATGAAATAAAGACGGTCAATATGCTGAGATCCATTTGGCTCATCGAGATCGATACCTGATATTTCGAAGATGAACTTCATGTCTAGAGTTTTATTTTTTAACATTTAACTTTAGCAAAGCTATGATCCTCGAGATGCCGTAGCGCGTATTGCATTTTATAGTCATTAATCATCTCTTTCCTTACTTTTCACCTTATTATTTTATTCCACAAATTTATTCAACATGATGAACGTTCCTAATTAAGTAAATCATTCGACACTTAGCTACAATGATCATCATCATGCCGTGAGCATCATGTCGTCAATGAAAATACTATAAACTATACCGTTATATAACACAATGTGGTTATTTATTGTACAAGCCAACTTCAGGCAAAATGTAGCATTACAATTGTAAGAATATAATTTTCTAAACTTTTAACGATCTTTAACGGTCACTAAACGATGTGGGATTCTGAGATAACCATAACAATTATTCGAAATCTACCCTGCCCTGCTGACCTACTTCCATTCATTCCAAACTTTAATGAAAGTAGGATGAAACTCTAACTAAGTAAAATAGAAACAGAGGGTTTTCCTTGGTATACTTTCAACCCAATGAAAAGTATTCCACCAATGCAATTTAAATTGCTGCGGATGAAAGTCACGCGCTACTGCGGCTCTTTAAAATAAATTAAATAGATAATCCACTTTCCCACAATCATAAGGAGGAAAGGACGACCCTTGCCCAAAGCATCTATGTGTCCAATTTCGAAACAGATAATGTCGCGTCCAATAATGAGATTTGAGAATCTGCTCATAAAGTAGAATGCTTTTCCTAAATTGCATATAGGTATCATTGGCCAAGTGAAAGGTGCAAATAGTGATAGTGGGTAAATTTTGTTAAGCCATGTTCAATTGAATAGAAAAGCAAGAAGGACACCTAACACATTAAATTCAGGATTTGTATAGGTACGTGGTACACTGCAGTGCAAAGTAAGCGAAATTTGTTAGCAAAATCATTAACGAAATTGACGACAGAAGTAAAGGAATGTTATAAAACAACCTATATCTATCTATATTAAAAGCACTAAGGCAAATCGTTCTCGCATTAACTTTTATTCGGCCAGCCATGACTATTAATGAGTATATCGATAAAATAAAGTCTTTTCCGAAATTTGACTTAAAAATTCATATGGAAGAAAAAGATATATTTCTTAATATTAAAATACATTATTAGGTATGTGTCTCATAGGTACCCCAGGACAAATAGAGTTAAAAGAACCAAACATGTTGCTCCAAAAGGAAGCTAATTAATAAAATTGTACCCATTGAAAAAAAGGGTTATCAACAAATTATTATAAAGATTTTTACACTTTTGATTTTTGATTATTGCAAAGTGCTATACATTATTTAAAATATTTGAAACATACAATTTGTTATGTGGTTTTGCTATAGCTCCTAGTTATCTGTGCTATGAACCAGACATACTTAATTTGTTGTGAAAACCAGTTACTACGAAACCGCCGACTACTAGCATACAAAGGAGGTAATATAGACCTCCATTATTTAGGTTACTTTGCCAGGTATACATAAACATAGATATTATGAAAGGTATAAATAGGATCAACATACCCGGTTCTATCATACAACGTTATACTCTTCGGAACTACGGCATCCTCATCTCTCTCCATAAAATCATGCCCCAATTCATAAACTGATCCAAGGTTCCTCTTATGATGATTACCTAAAATAAAAAGATCTCATAATTAATTACCTCCCCCAAGGAGGTTATGTTTTAGGCGGCGTTTTTTCGTGTGTTTGTTTGTCAGCAGGATAACGCAAACAGTTACGGACGGATTGTTGGGTGGGAGGTGGGTCTTGGGTCAAGGACGAACCCATTAAATTTTGGGAGTGATCCGGATCCAGGTATTTCAGAAAGTCTACTTCTTTTGAGGGTCTACACACCAGCATGTTATCAACACTTGCAGTGAATGATAGCATTGTTCTCCAAAACAGGCCCAGACCAATTTAAATGTGGGATTTTCAGCGTGGCGGAGGTTTGCTATCTCGGATTGCTCTCTTCCAACTACCTGTTTAAACTAACATAAACTAGCCCATTTAAACCATAAGGCGCAAATAAGAATTACATTATAGTTAAAAGATCCCCTTACCTTTGCGGTTTGATTGAGAACCTTTACAATGACAAGGTCCAATATCAGAGCTTTTTGTGGTATCATGGTGACAAATAGAACAGAAAAACATTACTCTGAAAGAATAATCCAAACGTAATCAGGAAATATCGTGCATCTTTCAAGCATGATACCGTTAAGATATACCGTAATTAACAACTCAAATGTACAGTATGTTAAATTGCATTAAATCCTACAAATATATTTTATATCCAATACAAAGATATAAAAGAATAATTCACTTCCTGTTGACAAAATTAAAATATCATACAGAATACATGCACGCTGTGTAAGGAATACATTAAGGGAAACTGGTAACCACAGAGCAACCTGGAGAATGACTTGAAAGGAAGAAATTTACCACATAAAATATACAGTTCTAGCAATACTTCATATTTAATAGCCCATGCAAATTATGATTTACCTGTGAGCTTCAGACTCATTTTGGGCAATGAAATAACCTTTCGTTGAATCTAAAATTACATTGTTGTTTTCGTCAGTTGGGTTAATAAGCACAGGTCGAGAGGTTGTATTACTTGAATCATCGGCGACATCTATAGCCACAAGAACCAGATCTAATTTGTTATAGCAAACACTGCAACAAAATCCAAAATATAATTATCTACAAATACTTTCAGAGAAATTCAACTGTAATTGCGAGCGTATGATATAATAACAATGCAAAGTTTGCAAAAACGGCACTTACTCCACAGTTTCCTGGAAAGTCCTACCAACAAAAGATGTTGAAAATATTGATGTATATACTTCAAAAGCCGCACTACGTTTGTAATGATTCTTCCAACAACAGTCCTTCTTTCTCGACGCACCAGAACAGCACTGCAAAGATACAGGTTTAACTAGTCCCAAAATGTATCATTTTTTACAATAATTCCATCACTGAGATCTGGTCATAGACAACGTTTATTCCCTATTATTATAACATAACTAATGTAATACAGAACGTAATTATTATTTAACAAGTAATTCTAATGTAGTGGAACGAATAACTCCTTTCATGGATATATTCATGGTTGCGTTTTAAAATAAGATAAGATTATTTTATGCCATGATAATATTGACCCCTACAATTAAAAAAATTAGGTTCCTTAACCTCATTTATTCTGTGGTTTCGCAAAAAAATTAAATTAAATTCTGCTACAAAGTTCCTGAATGAGTTGTCAGGAACAATTCGTGCAAGAGACAATAAATGTGAAATATTAAAGAAATTGCGACACATAAGACTCAACTTGTTAAAAGTAATTTACTAAAATAAACAATGACAATCATCTTTATAGAAAGTATACATACTTTAGTAAGTCTACTTTTGGATTCGGAATATGATGTTAGGGTGAAAAGGTTAGCGAGCAATGTCGAAAATCCAGGTGACAAACAATTCTGTGCCATGAAGCCCAGTTTCAGTTCTGATAGACAAACAGCCATATCACCTATCTGCGGTTTCCATCCTGGTATGGTCAAAAGATAGCCCTAGAATTTAGAAAAAAGCTAAAGTTAAGAGGTCCTTATCGAAACACCGTTACTACCTTTTCATAATTATTATAACACTTCTAAATCTGACCTTGTTTATGTATTGAAGTAATTGGACGAGAATTCGGACATCAGATTCATAATCTTTGATTGCTATAACTTTCATGATAGCGGCAGCATCTTCAGCGTCTGGATCATCAGTTAATTTGTCTGACATGATGATGCATGCATCTGCTTCTTTCATCTTAAAAACATTATATATATGATATATACAAAATAAACATAATGAAAAATATTAATTCTAAATAAGTATTTTGAGAATGCATGAAGTCATTCTACCTTGGCTCTTTCTAGATCATCCACGTTCATAACTGTACCCTGGAGATAAACCATATTGAGCTGATAGCGTTTCATAACTGCTTCCAGTTCCACATCAGGAGTAAACCTTCATGGGAAAATAAAGGTTTATAAAACTGAAATCTTACGATAATTAACAATACTAAACACATAAACACATACTTCAAATAAACAGCATATAACGCGCAATATAATATAATATTGTATGTATACTATATGACTTATTTTGACTCAGGTATCCTGTTTTCTTTTATATCAGTACTTTAATCGACTTATATAACGGTACTATTGATTTAATAAAAGTGTTTTTCGAAACAGAAAAATTAGGTTTTGCCTCGTTCGGGATACGAACCCGGACCTTCCGATTACATGTTGGCTGCTCTACCGATTGAGCTAACGAGGCGACGTCTTCAACTGTGAGAATTTCATAGTATTATATTGTAGGATGTATAGTAATCAACAACGAGTTATTTTTGTTGCGTTTACCAGCGGGCAACCAATACCGGTTGCTCGCGCTAATTCGGCCCAAGTAACTCTGGGCTCACAACACAACAAACTACTTCATATAAGAATTATAGATATATTATGACAAGTAAATTCTCACAGAAAAATTGGTTTTTGTCTCGTCCGGGATACGAACCTATATATGTAATAAACCTTATGTATAATAAAAACATATAATGTATTACCCAGCAAGCACAACTATCTTTAGATGCTTATCAATAACCCGGTCTTGATGTAAAAAGTCTTTCATGAATGCCTTTAACTTCGCGCAGTTGATATGACCACAAACAATTATGTGTCTATAAAAGATAACAATAAGCAAAATATAATCTGAGAATATGAAGTATTTACTGTGATTACATCAATTAATTTGATGAAAGTGGTTTTAAATGTTGAATAAATTGTTTCATACTTACTTTTCGCCAAATAATTTTTCAAAACGAGCCTTTTTGTAAATGAGGGAAGCTCTTGCTGCGATATTTTCAGCCATTTCAGGAATGAAACTTGCAAACATACCCTAACAATATTAGACGATATGCTTTTATGCTCATAAGATAATATGCATAGGACTTGGATTTTCCTAAAATTTTACATTACAGAAGACATTTTTTTTAAATAATTGCTAGATAAACCAATTGCTAGTTAAATCAACTCACAAGAGCGGATATGATGAACAATATGCTGAAAGTGCGACCGATATAAGTTTGGCTGGAATAGTCACCGTATCCGACCGTCGACATCGTAACTAGTAGAAAGTACATGCACTCGAAGTAGCTCCATTCTTGAGCATGAGTAACCTCAAGCCAAAAATCGCCACGATTCTCTACCTAATAAGAATATACCAAAGTGGCAAAAGCAGTCTTGCTTTCTATTTATTTCTATTTATCTATCTTTTAAATATTTGTTTATAATAAAATATTCCGAGAAACGGTCCCGTATGATGTAATTGGCTGACTATAGTTGACAATAATATATTACATAATATAATGTCAATTCTACAGGATATGAACACAGTTATTTCAATGTTTATATTACCAATATTATAAAAGAAAACACAACCTACCAGGTGCATAAACCCCGATCCAACTAACCACACACTTAGGAACACCGACAATAGCTCTAGGGTGCGTATTGACCGTTTATGTCGAACTATATTAATAGCCTGAAGACAATCGGCAATATTGATTAATCCGAACGCCCTTACAAATCGCAGGCCTAAAAATTAGTAAAAGAAGCTCTGAAAAAGCATAAGTCATATTTGCAAGCATTATGTATTGAGATAAAACGCATCCTAAGCGATATCCATAAAGGCAGTTAGATGATAAGGGCCATATACTATTCTACGTTTAAGACATTTAATTAACCCAATCTTGGTTTCTGATAATAATGATGAAAACTGTTGGCGTAAAAACTCAAGGACGATAAACTACTTGGTCAAGTGACCTTCAACCCCTGCGAAACTAAAAAGCAGTAAACATTTTCTTACCAGTCCAATATCTTCCTACGACCAACCCTACGAGAAAAGGCGGTATCGTTAAATGGTCCATAATAGACATGGTAGTCAACCATGCAACCAACTTCCTTCGACTGGCTATAAACTGCAAGATATACATACACAAAAACTATATCTATTGTTGCCTGCGTTTGATATTGTTTTTCTTTCAAAGGATGTCCAATAAAGACAATTGGCAATTAAAGATTTCTTACCCTTATAACGAAATGTAATAGGAAGTATGTATTGAAAGTAAGGTCCACGATAATCCATATTTCTTTGTACCATCTTGCACATCGCTCTAGACCTCCATCTCTAAAAGTGAAGATAAACTGATCGGTTCAATGCATGAAGATAAACACCAAGATATTATATCCTACTCATCGATATAAATTTAAACTAGGGGTCCATGGACCTCATGCCCACTTGGATATATGTGAATATAAACTGTCATTTTTTAGAATAAAAAT
>JAYJLZ010154308.1:0-12020 GCA_036873915.1 Tubulanus ruber | reverse complement strand
CTCAATGCAATGCTATTCGAATCCCGCCCGCCGTGCATACGGCGCTGCTACGACAGAGAATTTGGTTCCGTTATTTTCAATTACGCCCTATGTATGCCCTTAAAACCCAATGCTGTGGTGTTACGGCTGCGACTTACAAATCCGTAACACTATAGCACAAAAGCTTACTCTCATTTTCCCGGCACCACACCACAGGCAATAACAACAGGTCATTTAAAAAGAATATATTCATTTTGCAGCCTAGCACTACGGTCTCTCTGGGTATTATTTGTCTGGGAGAGAGTTTACTATACACCGGTTACCGGTCTCGGCCGCAGAACAATAAGACGATCTTTTTCAGAAACGACCGTCTTCCGAAACGGCAAACTACATAATTCTCCAGGTGAAAAAACTAGATAAAATGAAAAAATTGGTCTTTTAAAAAAAATTGCGACCGTCTTTTGCAAGACGGTTAAGACGGTCTGTATCCGCGCCTGATCATTTCAACCAATTCATAACAGAACACATTAGCGCAAGCTGATAAATTAAATAAACACACTGTCAAAACTTAACTATCGGTATAAAAAACACTTGTGTTGACATGTGCTTGACCTGAGTATATCGATTGTTTATATGTTTATATCAAATCAATATAAAAGCGAGGTTACCGAAATGCGGTTTATGTGGATGGCCGATTTTATTATACATATTTGTATACATTTTACTATATTTCTATTTTTACTATATTTCTGCCGTGACTTATACATTTTACAAAATAAAATAAAATGGGACGTCAAATAACAGCAAATTTTTTGACACGGTGCCCCCCTTCATGGTTTAGTTTTGTAAGATATTTCATTCTAGTTTCATTTAGGACATATATAATCATTTACTAGTTATGAATTATAATTTGTAGATTTTGCTGATTTGTTATGAATTATAATTTGTAGATGTTGCTGATTTCAGTATAAAATAATATACTGCATTTCCCGCGAATTCGGGTGATGCTTCAGGCTAGTACGGATTTGTTTTTGGAATCAGAGAAAGAATACCCCAGCTGGTATCATCAATGCCATGGTTACTGGTCACGCGCACGGTCTATTAAACCTTAAACCATCCGCGTGAATGTGACCCTGTATACAATAACGAATAGCACTAGCTTGCTACTTACCAGGGACTCTCGTAGTATTATTGTTCCGTAATCTGGATTCCTACGGAATTTATTCATGCATCATGCTAACTTCAGTATTCTGATTAAATAATCTTTATCTTTCTATTACATAATAGTATACTAAATCGCCATGAACCGCACAATTTTTTCGGAGTTGGGCTGATTTCGACTTACGGTATGGTATCTGTTTAAAATGCATGCATGATAATGGGCGATGATATCACTGATCAGTATAATCAGGGAGTTGCTCTTTCAACTCCGTGGTATAATACACTGATCAGTATGAGTGCCAATTACCAGTATTTCACCTGTGATTAGTGTGATAAGTAGCCGTATGTCGCTAGCAATGAAAGTATTCCGAATAGCTGTGTTACACAGATTAGAGTTACAGTACTTCAGGAAATACACTTTAGAGATAAAAAGAGAATCGATCTAATGTGACGTCACGTCTTATGATGACCTACTGCATGATAAAAACGTTACAGATTAAGTGTATAAAAAATCGTCTTAAACTTATTGAAAATCAAAATCATGGGAGTTTTTCTCTTCGAAAATTCAGCATCTCAATGATGTTTTGACGATTCAAAAAGCGTCGTTTGATTAGATTCTAATACTGTGCTCTTCGTCATCAAATTCAAAAATGGTGCCGGCACAGGTCGACTTTTATGGATATTAAAATGTCGATGACATAAAAATTAAACATTGTATGCATGAAAGTGTATAATATCGGTCTACCATGTATTTTACAATATCTATATTAATATGTTACATTTTTACCTTGAGCCTTGATATTTTAAATGCAATCTGTCCTTGTATAGTTTGCAGGGTATATTGTTGCGGATGTGTGCATTCTAATGTAAATTAAGCGCCGAAGAGGCATTACAACTTCACGTCGGCTGACACACTTAACCCAACCTACGAACCATGAACAGTTTCACACAGGAAAGCCGTAAGCCCGGATAGAAAACCTGTATTACTTCTACCTACGGCGGGGCTCGAACCCACCATTTCCCAAGTCCGGTGCGTCTACGCAACTAAGCTTCACCACGGCTTAACCACTCGGCCACCGGTACTTGGTCGGAATTCTTCTGTCATATGTTCGTTTCCAGGTTCAATCTACAAATCCTATTGCCAAAGATACAATGTAGATGTAACAACGCCTGACCATATAATAATTATTAAAATCTACAGTCACATTCGCATCAAACGTCAAACTAATCCTTAGGTTTCATTGCTATGGCCAGGTACTATGACGTGTGTATAATTTTATCCTATGACCAGTAGAGTTTGCGGGAGATATGTTGCTGAGATATATCCCGTATCTGGAGTTTGGATATCTTCCCGCTCTGATCTAAACCTCAAAAATTTGTTCGAAAAATAAAATGTTGTGTGAAAAAAATGTCCGGCATTTTTTTTTCGGACAAAATTTTTTGATTTTGTTCCAAAACCTCCCCTCCCCGTACATAACCATCATTATTATATATATTTCAGGGACGATGCCGCATCTCAAGAATCCAACTATCTAAGTGGTCTCGGCTGTTTGACATTCTTCTTCCTAATTATCAGTGTTTTGGCTTTTCCCAACGGTAATAATTTTCATTAATTTCCTAGAGTTTAGAGTTCAGTTCTGAGCAATTCGGCACTCGAACGGCCGTTATTAAACTTATATTTATCTAATAATGAATGTTTAAAATGCTATTAAAACAATTATATTCGTTATAAAACTTATATTCTATCTAATAATGAAGTGCTATTGCAACAATAATATTCGTTAAAAAACTTATATTCCATTTAGTAATGAATATTAAAATGCTATTAAAACAAGAATGAGAAAATCACTGTTCACAAGTATGTTATGCTGAAATGCACAAGTATGTGACTGGGTAGAGCATGCGTAATGATCTTTTGCGAAACGAAACGAAACGGTTTTGCGAAACGGATAACCCTAACATTTTACAAATTAATAAAGCTTTAAACGGTTAACCCTAACCCTAACTTAAGGGTTATCCGTTTCGCTAAGTCATTTCGCATCGTTTAGTTTCGCAAAAGATCATAAGCCGCGTAGCAGTGATTCTGTCACCAATATCTGTCACCAGCATCGTCTTGTCATCAGTAAGATGAGAATATCTTCATAAAGTGCAGTGTTTTAATAATTATGAATTTTAAATAATTATGTTTATCTCTATGAAAATACAATTCTTATAATACAGACGCTTCTTTTTTTTCAGGTCCGTTCACAAGACCGCACCCTGCTATATGGAGGATCGTATTCGGTATGTTTTAACAGCATACAAAATTACAGAAAAAATAAACATGTGTTTACACATGTTTACATATATATCATCATCTAAGTAAAAGATTAATTAGTGTATTACATGGGACGGAGTGAATTTATTTTTAAATTTTGTTTATAATTTGCTTGCCTGGTGCCCAGTAATGTCTTGATATATTAATTATGATTTTATAATGTGTTAGTTACTTGTCTACTATATCCGCGCTGTCTGTTTTCTATTTTAGGACTAAGTGTTTTATATTTCTTGCTGCTGGTGTTCATTTTGTTTCAACGCGAGAGCGATATTTTTGCGATATTGCATTGGTTGTTTCCCGAACTGAAAGATGGTCCAACGGAGTTCGAGGTGAGCAAATTTCATTGAAACCCTCAGTATTATGTTATAGAGATATGGTCTTATTTTGAAAAGCAACGCAAAAATGTTGATGGTTATTTTCCAACGTGTTTATATGTAAAGCCTTTGATATAATACATCCAAACTCGTTATTTGTATTCTACAGGTGACCCTTTACAAAATTAAGTTTCTGTTCCAAAATGGCCAAATGACGGCTATTGATGTATTTTGAATCAAGTAGCAATTGATAATTTCAACTCCGATGGTAAAAAGTTCAACAAGTTTTTGTGATAAAATTTTTCCAAATCGGTGTAAGTTGGCTCGTAGATTTAAAACAGAATAACATCGCAACTGAATTCCCATTACCAAAAAGGATAGTTGATTGAATGATGTAGCATGCAACATAATGCTGGCGAGATGAAATTGCACTTTTTGGTGCAGTGACAAAATTGTATACAGGAGGATGTAAAAAATATTTCCTTCAACCTACCCCTAGTCTAAGATATATGTCTCAATTACCCCTAGTCTAAGATATATGTCTCAAAAGATCCTAATGTGAGCCAGGCATCTTCGGGACTGAAGACTTTACTAGACATTACTTTACTATAGTTAAACTTGGTGCCATAATCGTTCGAAAATGTGATAGAGAAAGATAAAAATACTCCCGGAGTGATTTTTCTTGATGTCATCTATGTATAATTACAAAGTTGCACTGAGCTGTCACGTGATAGTTCTGACGTGATAGTTCTGATGTGTTACTGGTTATTAAATTTGTGGGGTTGTAATTTCAGGGTCATGGAGGTAATTGTGCATTTACCTTGGCGAATATTTGGCCGTGCATGGACATATTCGTGTTTGCACACTTTGTTGGTTGGGCGTTGAAGGCTCTGCTGATTCGACACTATGGTATATGCTGGACAATCAGCATAACATGGGAAGTTACTGAGGTATGTTTTTTGATTCTTCTCCATAAACCGATGAAGTATTTATTCGTAACAGCTGTGTCTATGTTGTTCTTTACCAAGAACTGTGAATGAGAGTCGACAGAGCTTGTCACATACACAGCTTGTCGGTTGTCATCTGTATAAATCAGTTTCATATTTCCAAACTTGTTACAACTAGGCTAAAAAAAATCTAAAATGATAATGATCAGTTTTTAGAAGACACAGCCTCGATGTTGTGATATTATTGTAGGTATTTTAATATGTATATATTTCAGATTTGCAAGAATTATAAAAATTATGAAATTTTTTACCTAATTTAAAAAAAAACGGGGTCTCAATATAATTTTTAAAAAATCTCTTAAACATAACTTTTTAAACAGGCTTCTGAATTTTTGTTTTTATTTCATCGATGTCTCTTAGTACATTTTACTAATACTACGGTAGTCTTGTCATAGTTGTAATGTCAATTATTTTATGCAGATTTTTATTGTAAGTGCGTTGGGGCCGGTTTAATGCACCAAATTAAACATAAGAATAATAATAATAATGTACAGTACAATGATTATCATTAGAATACTCATCTTATAATGAATACTACGAGTATTTCTCGGTTTATTCGAAAAGCAATACCGGTAAGACGTTGACTCATTTGTCTTGAGCAGACGGTTTCCCTGGCAGCCGACAATCTCGGAGATAATAATTCTTCTCTCAAAGTATAAAGCAACGTGCTGCATTTTCCATGAATACTGTACTTAAGGACAATTTTCTGATACAGAAATATTTCAAATACCTGTACAGTTAATTTTTTTAAGATTTCTCCTCATTTTCTTGTTTAAATTTTTCTTCTACTTGTAGCTGGCATTTATGCATTTAATGCCGAACTTTGCTGAATGCTGGTGGGATCAGTTAATACTAGACGTGCTGATATGTAACGGTTTAGGAATCTGGTTTGGTATGTACGTCTGCCACAAGATGGAGCTTCGTAACATGCACTGGGAGAGTATAAGGTAAGTGTAAAGACAAGTTAAGTTTTAAACTAAAACTTAAGAAAACTTCATAGAATTTAAGTTTAAATATAAGTTAGATCAGTGTTATTAATTGACTTATTTTTTTTTTTTTTTTGAAAAATTATTTATTCAATACACCAGATTTATAATACAAAATTATATAAACTTACATAGGTCGGATGACATTATTTGTAAGTGCAATAATAGACATGTTGATACATTTTGCGGCGTATAAATTATAAATATATATTAGTCAAATTAAATTACAAGTTGCGCACATGCAATGTGCGGTACATTGGTAAAAATAAATAAAGCAATTGACTTATTAAATATTGTAAATATTTTTTTAGTTTATCATAGTATACAGTGTATGGCTTTTTCAGTGTAGAATTTCTCCAAACATTATGATAAAGATTTAAATGAAAGTCAACCTGTATTTTTAAAGTCAACCTGTTTTATTTTAGAGACATCCATACTACCACTGGAAAGATTAAGAGAGCCGTACTGCAGTTCACCCCGGCCAGGTACACAACATTAACCATCGAATCGTCATTCTAGTACAAAAATTACCAGGTTCAATGAATAAATACCGAGATAAAACCAATTAATAATAATCGATTGCTCATAAGCCGCGTTCACACGACGATATTTAGAACGGACTAAATCTAGACCGTTCTAATTTAGAACGTTCCAAAGCGTTCAGACGAGAGAAATTCGGTGCTAAAATTTAGTCCGACCAAAAAGACCGATCCAGGAACGTTCTAAATTTTAGAACGGACCAAATGTGTGGAAATGAACAAGAAATATTCGCGCGACATCCTGGCGTCATTGGCGATATGACACACCAGCCAATCATCGATCAATTCGGTAGTAGCTCGTGTGAACGCTCGGTCTCATTTAGAAAATTTTAGAAAACTACAATAACGCAGATTAGTTTATATCACCAGATGTTGCGATCAGCCACATGTGTCATTAATTGTTGAAAATTAATGGCAAATTTATTGCGAATTGTTAATCGTATTTGGATGGCATTTATTCATCTATTCGTCATGAATTTTTTATAGTTGGACACACATGAGATGGTTGGACCCGAACTCGACGTATATGAGAATTATTGCTGTTTGCATTATCATCATAGTATTTCAGGTGTGAACATAATTTCAATACAAATTCCCGTCTTTAACATTAATCCGTCTGCTGTGATCTGATAAACTGAAGTATAATATGAATCTTATAACCTTTATTTATATCGGTTAAACTTAATAGTCTGTGTGTTTTATTGACAAGACTTTCTTTCCTACTTTTTTCTAGCTTGCAGAGTTGAATTTCTTTTTCATGAAGTTTATTTTTCACATACCGACTGGTCATATGTTGCTGATGGGTCGTATACTGCTGATCACTCTAGTCTCTGCTCCCAGTATCAGGTGCATTATAATGTTCTAATTTTTTTAAATCGACACGACAACAAGTCTTATTATTGACATGACAACAAGTCTCAAAAGTTAAAATTAATGTTACGGAGGTCGTTTAACTTTGCGAACTTATATCACCAACTGTCATAAATATCTAATTATATATCTAACATATTATATAAAAATATATAGCTAAATATTTATTTATATATATCTTGCAATTTTTAGGCAGTTTTATAGTTATGTGACTGATACACAATGTAAAAGAGTTGGAACTCAATGTTGGCTATTCTGGTGAGTTCCTCCTTGCGTCATGTTATTTTAAAGGTTTATTTAAATCTTTTCATTCCCAATTTGCAATTTACATACTTTTATCTTTATTTATATGAACCCTGTCAGTGCTTTTATGTTACAACGAATACGATGTCTTGCTTATAACCACGAACGATAGCGCTCATTATCCATCTGCTTAGACTTTATTTTAAGTAATAATTTGGATAACAGATTCGCCGCACTGCTTTCCGAAAATTAAGAAATAAAAGATAATTTATTTTTATTTTTATAATCTTCACCCTCTGAGAAAATAAAAATAAGAATTTCCGATTATCCAATATAAAAATAAAATTTTATTTTTATTCCCTACCCTCCCAAAACTTTTTCATGGGAATCCGTAATCCAACTAATTATAAAAAATAGGCCTTACATAAAGGTTAGATATCGTATCTTTTATTAAAAATTCCGTCGAAGGTTTCCTTTTATAAATAATTGTTTATTCTTAATTTTATTCAGCGCCATCACGTTTACTGAAGCCATCATTTGTTGCAAGTTCGGTCGTGAAATATTCAAACAGATGTCGATCCCACATCTTGTGGCGTGGCTGATCTTCCAACTGTTTTTAAGCTTCATATTCGTGTATGTGTGCGCGCACCTCGCTTCTGAGTCTGAGGTAAGTTAACTTCAAATGCACTTGACTCATTTGAGTGAACGTCTATTTTTTTTGTTTGCTTGTCCCTTTGCTGTCGTGACTGGACCGCGTTGTACCTGGTTGGCGCGGTCATGTAAATAATCGCGTAATGGGCCGAATCATTTGCCTAGTCTTACCGGAGTCATTCGGGCAGAAATTCGGCTAGTGTGACCGGCCCATAATCTTCGCGACATTTTTTTGACAGACTATAACGATTTGATGTCAAAATCAGTTTCTAATTCAGAAAGCACAGGTAATCAATAATATTATCACCGCGCCATCCGGGTACAACGTACTAACCGGGTCCAGTCACGATAGTGCCATGAATAGTATTTGTAGAACATTTTGAAGTCATTACCCCCCTCGCGAACATACATGTAGTAACCATATTGCATTTTTTTAACTAAGATCTACCAAGTGCTCATTTTCAGTGCAAGACTCTTATTATCCCATCTCAAAAGGAATTTTTAAATTACCCTTTTAACTTGGAATGGTTATAAAATTTGATTGATTGTTTCCATCAAACAATATTATGTTACATTAGTCCGGAAATAAAAATGTTACTTGTAGATCTTGGATCCATAGATCATCGTAGATCCATAACTTGCCCTTGAACCCACGTATATAGAAATTCATAATAATGTGTTTTTTCTCCTTTCTGAATAAGATAATGCATTTCGACCTTAGTAAAACTATGTAAGGGTATAAAAGCGTGGCTCATACATTCTCTTGCATGCAGCATAAGTCGTTACTTTGTGAACTATAATTGCGCCAGTGTGAACAAACCTTTATTACAATTTAATGTTTTTTACTTGGAAATTATACGCGTGGGTTTTTAGCAATGTTCTGTATTCGAGCAGAATAAAACCATTATATTCAATCAGATTTCTTTTAAACAAAAATGACCGCATGTGATATTCATTTTGTTCTCTGTTGTATTAATGTTGCTAGGGACAACAGGCAAATGACCTATCGAGAAGTGTAAGTATTTACGGTTGACATGTAAACACTAACTACGCTTAACAAGATAATACTCCATGTAAATCTGTCCTAACTCCTGCAACTAATAACCTACTTGATTTTGGTAGAATCGTACATCGATTTTCTAATTTATTCGCTTTCTTATAATTAAAGTTAAAGTTAAACTGATTATTGTAAATAATCTATATTCTCCTTTCTGAAATTTTTTTTCGTAATTTCATTTCTGACAAAATGTAACCTGGCTTCGGTAAAAATATTATTTCACTTTCATGCCACACACCGAACTATCCTTTCAACCCCCCGCATACAGGGGCGGATCCAGGGGGATTGGGTGAACACCCCCCTAACAAAATTCCTAGATCCACCCCACACATAATTATTATAATATCTAATATCAAACTGAGCGAGGAAGTGGTTTAATCTGAAGTACACGCGCAGACCATGCAAAGATTTCCAGACCAGAGTGGTGAAGACGATTACAGATTTCTGTACCATGAAAGGTGTGATGGCGACAGATATAATATACCGCACTTTTCGTCGACTATAAGTACCGTAAAATCCCCAACCCCCTTCCACTGCCATCTGCTTCTTCGCTGTAAAAAATCAGCAGACATAAAATTAAAGAATCGAGAGAAAATCACACATTTTCTTTCGATTCTGGAACAAGCCCATTTACTAGTACGGTGTGAACGTCCTATTCTATGTATTATACAGGTTGCAGATTATATCAACAACTTCATATATATGTATATATAGGTGGCTGTTCGCACATAGCGCTGTGGTAACTCGTGAGATTTACCTTGAAAATAGTTTTAGAAGATTTTCATTTCTCATTTTATCATTTGTGATTTTTTGCCTTAAATTTCCTATACACTATACGACCACTGTACAGTGAAAATTGTCGAAACCATAACCTACAAAGTTCGGTTTGCACAAAGTTTCGGTTTATTAAAAATGACCATATCTGAAATGTTAGTGATTTTCTAGATATAAACAAACATTGTCTATCTCTCTGTAAATTGACTATATAAAATTAGTAATAATATATAAGCTTATGCTTTCAAATTCTAGCGTTTGCAGATCAAGGTCTGATAAATAAGTAAAATACAAAATCTGTTGGTCATCGTCACAAAAGCCGCAATCATTACGTTATAATTTGAAAGGGATCTTAGATGTCTTATCTTCATCTTCAACCGCTTCTTCGGTTCATTTATCAAATGAAAAATATCGTGGAAATCACTACCATGGGTTTCGTTTCACCCTGGGCCTGCCTTGCCTCAGCAAGCAGTGTTGTAAATACAGTTAGCTGGATTTTTAAAACCGTTTTCAAGGTTTATAGAACTTGTGTGTACATGTGCGTGTGGACTAACATGCTTTATCTTTATATTTATAATCTATTCTCGCACAATCTCGTTTCACCGCGTTAGAACATGTTTTAACATAAATACTGCACATTCTAGACCTTTCAATACTTGTTTCGGTACAGAGAAAACTACCATGTCATGAGACCCAGCCCGCCTGCCTGACAGCCCGCCTGCCTGACAGCCCGCCTGGTCTCTGATAGAAATATTCAGACCCACCCTTAGAAATATTCAGTAATATGACCCACCTTGTCTCTAGTCCCGGTATGTCCCACGGTCCCACCAGGGAGCTCCCTGGTCCCGCTGACCAACTATCCGTGATGAGATCATCTAGTGCATATTTGAGTTGAGTTGCACGTTGTGTTTTAAAGTCGTTGAGAACTGTGAGGCAGATGAACAAGGAAAATGAATAAATGACCATAGACGTAACAAATATTATCAGAGGGGGTTTAATTAATCCAATTTTGAGGGTGCAGCCCGAAATCGCGAGCGCCGAATAAAATGCTTTTAAATAAAAACCGTTTGATGCGATTTCCTGGCATCCGAGATTTGTATCATTTTGGATCTTAAGGTCACTGTTCTCCAAAGGGGGGTCGTTAGCACCCCAGACCCCCTCCTGCCTACGTCTTTGTATGACTAGTTAATTTAGAGATTTCATGGCGTTCAAAGGTACTGTTTTATACAATTTTAGAATTATAATGAAAAGTTTGTTTAGGTCATGGAGAGAATGAATGGTCAAACATAATATGGCTGTTTCTTCCCATTTTAGACCGATATAAAATTAAGTGTTAAAATATGTAATTTTATCTTTCAGTCGGATGATAGTTTTATCGGGTGGATAAAACGTTGGACGCGGCCAAGTTTCCTTGAAAACCGTCACGATAACGAATATATCGAAGATCACGCAACAGCTAAAAATGAATATGACGTCACAGCACATCAAGCTAACGGAAGTATTATCGCAGACTCGGAGAGAAAGTCTGGGGTTCGAACGCGGAAACGTTCTAAAGACGAAGCAAACGGATCGTATAAATTTAAATAATATTGAGTGAGTAGCTGTTGTTTCCGCCTCGCGGTGTTTCTGTATTCTCAGTTTCGTCAAATCTCAAAACGTCGACCCCAGTTTTCGTCGAGCCCAGATTTCGTCGAGCCCAGTTTGCGTCGTAGATTTATTTGATAGAACTGTTTAGTAAATTTCGGCATAATGAAATGTACTTTACCTAAAATTTCACCCAAAAATATTATTAAAACCAATTGATCATAAATGTTCATCAAAATGTTCTTCTGAACTATCAACACGATATGTATCTTTATTTATACAGTTCGCTTAAAATAAACTTATTGCTGATAATTATCCGTGAAGTGACGCCCTCCTCGGCAGTAATACGTATGTTTACTTTGTACTTCCGATAGTGCTGAATTGTAAATTCTACTATTTACGATGGTAAATGGTAGATGGTTATTTGTATAACCTTGGACGAATAACATCTATTCGTCCAAGGTAAATCTAAAGCGTAAATGGTAAGGATTTTGATAGACGGCGCTAGATGGCGCTCGCTCTATAAAATAGCGAAATT
>JAYJLZ010154086.1:0-12024 GCA_036873915.1 Tubulanus ruber | reverse complement strand
CAGAAGGGAAACCCATCCTTATTTGGGTAATAAACATAATATAAGAAAACATTTAGGTGGGACATGTAATAAGTCTATGTGGAGATGGGAGAGGGAGAATCTTCGGCATGGCTGGTCGCTCCGTCTGATCTCCTCTCCCACCGCAGAGTCGCCGTTGGAGCGAGGACCTCGGCAGAAAGAGGAATTGATTTAGGCATGGTCTTTTGGTACCTTTGACATACGAAAGGACTAAAACTGGAACCAGAACTACAGACCAAACTACTTGACTAAACAAATAGGTCTCGGGCCTAAATTTAAACACTGAGACTGTGTCCGAATTGCAAACGTTTATCGGAAGACTGCCCCATAATTTGGGCGCTTTGTAGGAAAAGGTTCTGCCTCCCGCTGTAACTTGATCGAAGCTGGCGAGGTGGATTAGAATATACTAGCAGCTCGGTCAGATATTGTGGGGCGAGACCATTTAGAGCTTTATACGTTCACGGTAGAACTTTATACTCGATGCGAGATTTAACAGGAAGCCAATGTAGTGCAAGTAAAGTACAGGGGTGATATGATCCTATTTTTTTAGTTCGAGTTAGAACTCTGACTGCAGCGTTCTGTACAAACCGAAGCTTATGTAAACGCCTGCTGGAGCACCCAGACAACAATGCATTACAACAGTGCAATCTAGACGTAACAAAGGCATGGATTAGTGTTAATGAGTTTCTTAGCTTAGCGACGTTTCTTAAATGAAAAAAGGTGTCCTGCTAATATTATCTACATGAACTTCAAATGAAAGACTGGGGTCAATAATCACACCCAGATCTTTTACTCCTTCACAGGGAGCGACTACCATCATAAACTACCATCCAGAGTTACTGTCAAATCAGAAAGCTTACTTCTAGCTGCCCGCGGCCCAAGAACAAGTACTTCTTTTTTTATCAGGGTTAAGAAGTAGGAAATTATTTAACATCCATTGTCTAATGTCCTTCACACATACGTCGGCTTTATTAAGATGATGTCTCTCACCTGGCTTTGCTGAAACATACAGCTGCGTGTCATCGGCACAGCGATGGAAACTGATACAATGTTTATGAATAATTTTACCCAGAGGCAGCATATGCAATGAGAAAAGTAAAGGGCCTAGAACAGAGCCTTGTGGGACACTGCGTGGCTGAGAGACGTCTCCTTTTTGATCAACATACCGATAACGTTCAGACAGGTAAGATCCAAACCAGGAGAGAGCGTTCCCTTTACTCCAACCACGCTCTCTAGTCCACCGAGGAGAATAGTACGATCAGTGGTATCAAAAGCTGCACTAAGGTCAAGCAACACAAGCAACGATGCATAAGGAACATACACAGGAACGGTACTGGACTACATCAAGTTCAGCATCGGAAATGTGACTGTGGACAAAAACGGGTTTCGGGTTTACCCAAACCAGAAACCCTGGATGACCAGCTAGGTCCGCACACTCCTTGGAGCCCGCGATGCTGCCTTCAGATCAGGTGACAGAGCTCTGTACCGGGCTGCTCGAGCCGACCTGAAAAGGGGAACAAAATCTGCCAAGGCTGACCATAAAAGGAGCATAGAGTCCCATACATAATATCACAAACCACAGAGGCTGTGATGTGACAACAGGAGACCTGAGTGCACCACTTGCAGAGGAGCTAAATGGCTTCTTTGCACGCTGTGTTCCAACACTACCCCCACACCCATCTGGTTCAAGCGTCACTCCACTCACTGTACGGGGAGCACGATGTCAGACGAATGCTTCTGGCAGTGAACACCAGGAAAGCTACTGGACCAGACGGAGTACCTGGCAAGGGGCTCAAAGCGTGTGCCCACCAGCTCGCCCTCACCTTCACCAGAATCTTCAACCTCTCCCTGGCCCAGGCAGTCATCCCGCTCTTCCTAACACCAGCAACGATTACGCCAGTGCCGAAAAATACTTCTCCCCCATCACCAGCCTAAATGATTATCGACCTGTGGCACTCACTCCGGTAATCATGAAGTGCATTTGAGAGACTGGTTCTTCAGCACATCAAGGACTATCTACCTCCACACTCCGACCCTCACCGGGTTTGCAATATCGCGCAAACCGATCTACAGAGGACGCCATCGCATTGACTCTCCATACTGCACCGAGCCACCGAGAACAGCAGCACAGCTACGTCCGAAGGCTCTTTGTGGATTACAGCTCAGCTTTTAACACAGTCATTCCGGACATGCTCATCGCCAAACTGGACACTATCGGCCTCCCCCCTCTCACATGTGCCTGGATTAAGGACTTTCTCAGCTTAGCTAAGCTAGAATCTGAGCAAGCCTTCTCTAACGTCTGGATACGTGCCTCTAATCTTACAATCTTCTTCTACTAGCAACCAGCCTACACCCATCACAAACAAAATTTAGACCAATGACGGAAGAAGAATAGCTGAGTATGCCACACTCAGAACAGAGCGTGGGCAGCAGAAGCCATGTTACTGCAAGTACAATTCATCAATTAAATGCACTTAGCTTCGGCTGAGGTTATGGGCTGATGACGTAAGGAGTGGGCGCTGGCACTGATTCAACCCGTAGTACAGTAGTACAGCTCCCTGCCGTAGGTCCTCGTACGCTGCAGCCGGTCATCCAACGCGGTGTGGCTGAAATCGCAGATGGAAAGTAGGTAAAAAGTCACCGTAAAAAGTTACCTGCAAAAAGAAAGCGGGAAACGGCTCTAAAATGTTATCTAATTCAACCATAGGCTGGACAACGCCAAAATTAAATGAAATGTGGTGGTTTCGCTAACAGCTAAAAAACAGACACAAAGTGGGAAACGACTGTCAGAAAGTAATCCAATTAAATTGTAATGAAGACGAAGTCGAGGCTAAATGGAATAACAGCTAATAAACAGACACGCTAGAAACAGAATCAGTCGGTCACCCGTAGAGTCTCTAGACGCAGATGAACGTTAGAAAATAGAATCCACCGGTAACAGGAAAGACCACAATCAACTGATTAAAGTACTGCTCAATAAAAAAAAATATTTTTTTAAATGATCGGGAATAATAATAACTAGGAAGTACAACGTTAAGCGCTAAGCGAGGTATAATGAATTTAAAAGATTTTACTCCAAGTGATTCTGGAGCAATCCAAATTTGACCGAGAGTAAAGAATTCACAGTGTAAAAAAGTGAAAAACGAGTGAAAAATTTAGAACATTTAGGTCTTAAATAGAAAAAAAAAAAAAAAAACAACGACTGTAAGATACAGTGTGTAACGAATGCAGAACACTTAATGCTAAAACATGTTCCTTATGTTTTTATTTCGGTCAGAATCAAATCAAGTCATCTCTCATCAGTAATATCTTTGTCTCTGGCCACAGAATTCCTCTCTCTTCAGCCGTCTCAAATCTAGGTGTCAAACTTGACCAACATTTATCATTTGACAATCACATTCGCCATCTCTCCAAAGTTTCTTTTCTCCATCTCAAAAACATAGCGAAACTCACTTTACTTTCCCAACCAGATGCTGAAAAATTGGTCCATGCCTTTGTCTCTTCCAGGCTGGACGATTGCAATGCTCTCCTCACCGGGATCTCTGGCAGGAGCCTGCAGAGGCTTCAGCAGATCCAGAACTGTGCTGCAAGGATCCTAACAAAAAGTCGCAAATATGATCATATTACACCCGTTCTACAAACTACACTGGTTACCAATCCACTACAGAATCCAATATAAACTCTGCCTTCTCACTCACCAATGTCTCCAAGGCTCCATCCACTCCTTACCCCACACACTCAAACTCAAGACATCTTCGGTCAACCAACACTTATTGCTTTCAACAGCCGCAGAATAAACTCCGGACTATGTGACACCGGTCTTTTCAAGCTGTTGCCCCTCGTCTGTGGAATGCCCACCTCAGAGTGTGGAGTCTTTCAAAAAAACAACCTAAAGCTTTCTTATTCAAAAAGGCCTACTAGGACATTGATTATATCCCAGTGTTGTGTGAAAATATTCGTTTTTTGTTGTTGTTGTTTTATGCACTTGTTTGATAATAATTGTCTCTGATTGTATTTTATTTTATACTGTAGCACTTTGAAATGTAAAGTGCATTATAAATTGAAGGTATTATTATTATTATTATTAATATTATTAACAAACAAAATACCGGTAATTGACTGTAACTTCGTAAAAAAATAACGAGCTATTCTTTAAATATTATTGCAAAACAATTAAATCTGATATGCAACAAAACTTTACAGCTATATACACTACTCGTACAATAACAAAATATACTATATTTTAGAAAAACTGTATTTATATGTGATTTGTGCCATTGTGTGTATATATATATATACCATACTGTGTTATAGATATATACTAATGTGTGCAATAATGATAACACATACTACATCTTCCTGTTGGACTGAGTCTCGGTACTGTACGGCTATATTACAGTTTACATTTTACATGTTGTTATTCCCTTTCTTTGTACGTTTTTAAATATATCTGAATATTTTATCTTATGTTTACTTTATTGTTGCTGCTGGTCTTACCGAGAGCTACCTAACAAAGTTTCGTTGTACAAATACAATGGCAATAAAGATGATCTTATCTTAGCCCTTTTATGTCACTTTATGCTCAGAACACAATTCAGATATAGTTTTAACAGATAAAAGGTTCATCACCACAGCGCTCAGTCAAAAAGTCTAATTTGTATAAAGCAACACAAAAACAATGTTTTGCTAGCACTGAAGTACAGTTTTATTATATTTATATAGGCTCCTAGGACACATTTAATCAATGAACAGTTTATCATAACAAACGCACAAATAATATTAAGTATATATTTTAGGAAGTACATCACTAGTACTGAATTAGTAGCATATTTGGAAGGACAGTTTTAAAACAGCAGTGAGAAAGAAGCCCTTCTGCATGGAAAGTTAACGGGAAGCTACAGAGTTGGTTTTGTCCCGCAGTGTAGCCGTGGCCTAACGAGCGTTATTTAAATGGCTCCTATTCCGCGGACTCTTTGCCCAGAGTTAAAAGCCAGTGCCCATGAGTTGTTTACTTGCGTTATTCAGAAGATCAGGCAGTGTTACTGATGAGTCGTTCTAGCCTTCCGCACAGCCATTTAATGAGCGCTACGCTATTGTAATGCCGCTCCCAGAATGCACCTGGGCTCGCTAGCCCGGCTTAATTACAATATAACGTTTTTTCGAGAAGATGAGCGTTTGTAGACTTAATGTAACGTGGGTAAATGTCAGTGAGTATAAATTTGTTTATGTTTACGAGTCATAAAAATGTTTGCGCTTCGTTTATAGTTCTGCCTGCAGCCTATTGGCTGCCGCGCTAAGCGGAGTAGCTACCATCCTGGTGCTTGTGTGTCATAATTGAGGTCTCGGCGCCTTGGAGGACCGTCTGGTTTCCGGGTTGGAGTTCGTGGCGTCATTGCGAAGACTGAGGAGAATCGCGGAACAGAGCGAAAAAAGAAAAAGCGAGGAGAACATTTTAGCTTACGCTTGTCTCTCCTTCAACCGAACACTACAACGAATCATGTAATTCACTTTGCGATCATCTCCGGGCTATTTAGTAACTGTTATGGAATAAAGACATCACTAAATCAAACTGGTTAAATAAAGTGAATTGTAGACGTTTCAGGGTGCATTCGAAATACCATGCTACTCCCCTACTACATCTTAAAAACAGTATGAAATAAGCGGTGTAATAAAATAAAATCCGTAGCGCCCTTTAAAAAAATAAAATAAAATACCCGGATGTTCTGCGTCCCGTCACGTACCGCGGCTTCAACAAAACAAAATGGCGGGCGGTTACTGAAAATAACGTTACCGACTTTGAATATGAATATGAACACGTGTCTTGGTGTCATCTCAGCAGAAGGAGACTAATAAATAAAATAAAAACAAAAACAAATCATAAGTGTGAGGCAAATTCGCCGTAAATGGTCACGGGACGGTGCAGTGACAGAACTTGATGTGCAGGGGGTAGCATGCAGCGTAGTAGTGTGGGGTTTCGATTATAGTTCCTTTCTGTGAAAATAAGTATACTTTTCCCCATTAACTGAATAAATCTCTAGTTATAAATCATTAATATAATGCCTAGGTTAATTGAATGCACGGTGTAGCCTAATTCTCCTTGTTATTGTTTCACTCAGGCATCCTGAGAAAGAGGCGTTTAAAGAGCAGTCTCCTGTCGTGGATGGACTGTTTGTGAGTTGTCACTAGTGTTCTCATCTCTGATTTGTACCTTGAAGCGATTTTGATATTTAGATGCGTGTTAATGTGCTTTAAAAGCAGAACTCTGTTTTGTTCATTGACCAGCTTGTGGGAGTCTCGGATCCTGATTGTGCATCCCTAAGGTCACACTTGAGTCTGGAGAGTGTCACTTCGGTGAGAGATCTGCGTTTGTTAGTCTATTCATCCTCTGTAGGGCAGTCTGCTCGCCCTTTGTCTAAACTGATATTTGAATATTTCTCGCAGGCTGACTTTTGTGACACCCCAGAGGTACCTAGTGACACGTTCTTTCCGTCCGCCATCCCTGAAGTGGCAGAGGAAACTAGATCTCCTGTCACGTGCTGGTACGAGGAGAACGTCGTCCAGGTACTGGAGACGAGTCTGGAGGAACTCCAGAAAGAGTTGGTGGAGAAGCTGGATAAGATCCAAGAGGAGTTTAGAGCCTGCTTGCTGCAGAGAGAGCAGACCAGGCAAGATGAAGAGCTAAGCATGAAGGGAATGCTCCAGAGACTTCACAGCCAGATAACCCTGTGGCTTCGAAGCTGGATATTGACCCTGCATTGCAGCTCGGGGGTGGCAGAAGCCGACAAGACTGGCTATGGGAAAATGCTCACTGACATGAGGCTGGAGCTGCAGACCATGCTCACTCATGTGCAGTCTAAGCACAACACCCATGTCCGTCGAAGCCAAGTCCGAATGAGCGACATGGACGCTGCAGACCTCGTGCTCTTCGGCAGAAAGGTGGAGGAGGTTGCGGAGGCCTGTCAGAGCCAGGTCGACACGGCAGTGAGGAGGCTGAAGGAAAGCATTTCCCAGCTGGAAGCACGCCGGACACAGACGAGCAGGAACACCTTCGTGATCGAGTCATTTCCAACCGTTGACCCTCCGCGCGAACACAACAGGCCTCCAGCGCGCCTGCCACCTATAACTGGTCTCAGCTTGAAAGCCAGACAGCTGCTGTCTATGGGAGAGGTAACTGAATAACACATTTCTGTTTGTGTGTAGCTTTGGCTGGATGTGATTAGTACCTTCTTTAAAATTCCCTTTCTCCTGCTCAGTTTCCTGAGCTTGCTCCTGATCAGGCTGCCCTGTGTGCTCCTAACCAGTTTCCTGACCCCGTACCCGAACACCTCGAGGAGAAGAAGGAACGGAAAAGGAAAAGACAGAAGTCCAGCGTCAAACCCAGTGTGAGGAGGAGGTGAGGTGAACAATGGATAGAGCTAAAGTTTGCTAAACCACACAACCTAAATGATGTAAGTGCTAATATGTATATATTTTGTTTATGTTTGCAGATTTTTGAGGTTTTTCTCCAGTTTGAACTGCTTTGCCTCCAGAAAGGACACACTGGGCTAAAAACAAACCAACATCAAAATAAAAAACCTCACGAAAGCAACCCTGTGTATACCGTCTTTATTTCATAAGCATCTGCTGGAATGTATGAATCTTGTTGGTTATTTCTGCCTGTGTGCAACAAATAACATTCATTACATTAACAAATTCATGGCAGCAGGCTTAAGCTCTACTCGTTGGCACTGACATAAATGGAGCGCTCCCAAACGGTGGCTGTGAGTGGTGCACAGGCTGAACTTATTCTATTAAAAACAGAACTGCACAGGACAGTATTTAGTAAAAATGCTACATAGATTAAAAAAGAACTGAACATTTTAAAGCGTGAATAAATTATACTAGATTCTTTTTTTTCTTTTTTTTTTTACAATGGTTCATTGTCTCAAAGTAGATTTGGAATAATAAATCAATTTAAAAGCTCAATCCCAAATTGAGCAAGCTTACCTCGACAACGGCAAAGAAAAAACTCCCTGAATGTAGAAGGAAGAAACTTTGGAAGGACCAAGACTCAAAAAGGGACCCATCCTCCTTAGGTGGCCTAGATGCTATTTTAAATAGTTAAGTCTGTATTAGTAGTAAAATTAAGTAAACCATTCATTTCAATTCAATTCAATTTTATTTGCATAGCGTTCTTTTTACAATAGACATTGTCACAACGCAGCTTTACATTGATGCAGGAACAAGTGTCACAAATTGGATTCTATTGTCCCTGATGAGCAAGCCAAATGGCGACAGTAACAAGGAAAAACTCCCTGAGATTAAAAGAAAGAAACCAGACTCAGAAGGGAAACCCATCCTTATTTGGGTAATAAACATAATATAAGAAAACATTTAGGTGGGACATGTAATAAGTCTACGTGGAGATGGGAGAGGGAGAATCTTCGGCATGGCTGGTCGCTCCGTCTGATCTCCTCTCCCACAGCAGAGTCGCCGTTGGAGTCAAGTCAAGTCAAGTCAAGTAGTCTTTATTGTCATTTCAACCATATACAGTACAGTAAACAGTGAAACGAAACAACGTTCCTCCAGGACCAAAGGTGCTACATAGAACAACAACGCAATACACAACACAAAGTGCACTTGTGCAAACACGTGCAAGTCCGCAAACAGGACACATTAAATACAATACAATAAGTAGAACACAATAAACAATTTCTAATACAAACAATAAATACTTGGGGGGGGGGGGGGGTGACACTGCAATACTGAGTGTGAGTAATTGTCTGAGTGTGTTAAAGTGCATTGTGCTATGCAGAGTACAGGATGTAAAGAAAATGTAAACAAAATATGTAAACACTTCTTGGCGGCAAATGACAGATCAATCAGAACAGTAATGTATATAAAAAGAGTCCAAGTCCAGTGTTTTTATGTGTGTGCGTATGTATGCATGATACAGTTCAGACTTGGTTGTTAAGAAGTCTGATAGCTTGTGGGAAAAAGCTGTTGCAGGTTCGGGATGTAAGGGCCCGAATGCTTCGATACCTTTTCCCAGATGGCAGAAGTTGGAAATGTGTGTGTGAGGGGTGTGTGTGATCACCCACAATGCTGAGTGCTTTGCGAGTGCAACGTGTAGTGTAAATGTCTGTGATGGAAG
Organism: Tubulanus ruber; assembly: GCA_036873915.1. Taxonomy (NCBI): domain Eukaryota; kingdom Metazoa; phylum Nemertea; class Palaeonemertea; order Tubulaniformes; family Tubulanidae; genus Tubulanus; species Tubulanus ruber. The sequence continues at coordinate 2,873 of JAYJLZ010154086.1, read as the reverse complement.
GAAGAGACACCCCGATGATCTTCTCAGCTGTCCTCACTATCCGCTGTAGAGACTTGCGGTCTGCCACAGTGCAGTTCCCAAACCAGACAGTGATGCAGCTGCTCAGGATGCTCTCGATGGTTCCTCTGTAGAATGTAGTGAGGATTGGAGATGGAAGATGAGCCTTCCTCAATCTTCTCAGGAAGTAGAGACGCTGCTGGGCTTTCTTGGTGATGGAACCGGTGTTGCAGGACCAGGTGAGATCATCTGCCAGGTGAACACCGAGGAACTTGGTGCTCTTGACGATCTCCACAGTAGAGTCGTCGATGTTCAACGGTGAGTGATCACACCTCGTTCTTCTGAAGTCCACAACCATCTCTTTGGTTTTCTCTACGTTCAGAGACAGGTTGTTGACTCCACACCAGTCCGTCAGTCGCTTCACCTCCTCTCTGTATGCTGACTCGTCGTTCTTCCTGATGAGACCCACCACAGTCGTGTCATCAGCGAACTTTATGATGTGATTTGAGCTGTGCGTTGCTGCACAGTCATGAGTCAGCAGTGTAAACAGCAGTGGACTGAGCACACAGCCCTGGGGAGCTCCAGTGCTCAGCGTGATGGTGCTGGAGGTAGTATTTCCGATCCGGACTGCCTGAGGTCTTTCAGTCAGAAAGTCCAGGATCCAGTTACAGATGGAGGTGTTCAGGCCCAGTGGTTTCAGCTTCCTGATCAGGTGCTGAGGAATGATGGTGTTGAATGCTGAACTGAAGTCAATAAACAGCATTCGAACATATGAGTCCTTATAGTCCAGGTGAGTGAGTGCCAGGTGAAGGGTTGTTGCTATGGCATCGTCTGTGGAGCGGTTGGGACGATACGCAAACTGCAGGGGGTCCAGAGTGGGTGGTAGCAGGGTCTTGATGTGCCTCATGACGAGCCTCTCGAAGCACTTCATGATGATAGGTGTGAGTGCAACAGGGCGGTAGTCATTGAGGCAGGACACAGAAGACTTCTTAGGCACAGGAACAATGGTGGTGCTCTTGAAGCATGTAGGAACAACGGTGCTGCTCAGAGAAGTGTTGAAGATGTCAGTGAAGACCTCTGCTAGCTGGTCTGCACACTCTCTGAGCACCTTTCCAGGAATGTTGTCTGGTCCAGCAGCTTTCCGTGGGTTAACTCTGCGTAGAGTTGTCCTCACATCGGCTGCAGTGAAAGACAGCAACTGGTCATTCGGAGAAGGTGTGGACTTTCTCGCAGTCACGTTGTTCTGTGCCTCGAACCGTGCGTAGAAGTGATTCAGCGCATCTGGGAGGGACGCATCACTGTCACAAGCAGGTGGTGAAGTCTTGTAGTTGGTGATGGTCTGGATGCCCTGCCACATGCGCCGTGTGTCTCTGCTGTTCATGAAGTGGCTGTGGATGATCTGGCCGTGTGCACGTTTTGCCTCTCTGATGGCCCGAGAGAGTCTGGCCCTCGCTGTTCTGAGAGCCGCCTGGTTTCCTGCTTTGAAAGCAGAATCCCGTTCTTTCAGCAGTGCGCGCACCTCTGCATTCATCCACGGCTTCTGGTTGGAGCGGATGGTGATGATCTTGAAGAAAGTCACGTCATAGATGCACTTTTCGATGTAGCCAGACACCGATGATGTGTATTCCTCCAGATTAACAATGTCTCTGTATGTTGCAGCCTCTCTAAATATGTCCCAGTCAGTGCATTCAAAACAGTCCTGAAGAGCTGCGATTGCTCCTGATGGCCAGGTTCTCACCTCCTTCAGAACAGGTTTCGATCGCCTGACGATGGGTCTGTATGCAGGAATTAGCATGACAGACATGTGATCAGAGTATCCGAGGTGGGGGCGGGGCTCTGCCCTGTACGCGCCGGGAATGTTCGTGTAAACAAGATCCAGCGTGTTCGCTCCTCTCGTAGCAAAGTTCACATGTTGGTGGAATTTAGGGAGAACTTTTATGAGATCTGCATGGTTAAAATCTCCAGCAACAATAAAGAGTCCGTCCGGGTTTGTGTTTTGCAGGTCACTGATAGCACCGTAAAGTTCACACAGCGCCTGCGTGTCGTTTGCATCGGGTGGAATGTAAACACCGATGATAAAAACAGTGGTGAATTCCCGTGGTAAATAAAAAGGTCTACATCTAACAGTCACAAACTCCAACAGCGAAGAGCAGTAACTAGAGACTAGCACAGAGTTCTTGCACCATTCAGTGTTGATATAAACACACAGTCCACCGCCGCGAGTCTTACCGCACAGAGCTGGCTTTCTGTCGGCTCGAAACACGGCAAGCCGGTCTAGCTGAATGGCGGCGTCGGGAACTCTGTCGCTGAGCCATGTCTCCGTAAAAACAAAAACACAACAGTCTCTATACTCTCGCCGAGTAGTTCTCTGAAGTCGGATGTAGTCCAGTTTATTATCCAGCGAGCAGACATTGGAAAGCAGCAGAGACGGGAGAGCCGGCCGGGTTGGTTTAGCTTTTAGCCTAGCATGGACTCCCCCTCGCTTTCCGCGCTTCTGTTTCCTCTCGCAGCGCTTTCGGCGTCTCCTCCCCCGGCCACCGGCATCAGGAAATGCCGAGGCTTCAGGGCCAGGTTTCCGTAGTAACCCGAGGACGCGCAGCTTGTCTCGCAGATCTCCATCTATGAAGTCTGTCTTTTTCCTGTATCTGAGCAGTGTCTGTCGGTGATATACATGGACAGTCGATGTTCCAACGTCCATATATCTAACATTAAAGGTTTAAAACAAACTTTTTCCTAACGAAAACAAACGAAAACACCGTTCGGATCCGGAGCGGCCGCTGCACGTGTGCTCACGCGTGCGCCGCCATCTGTGTATCGGAAATACTACCTCCAGCACCATCACGCTGAGCACTGGAGCTCCCCAAGGCTGTGTGCTC
>JAYJLZ010154085.1:5219-23273 GCA_036873915.1 Tubulanus ruber | reverse complement strand
ATTACTTTTCTGCGTTTTACATGGCTATATTGTTAGATTAAGCTTCCAATACTATAGATGCTGCAGATAAGAGGTAAATATAAATTTCATCCAGGCAGAGGACAAAAATTAAAAGGATATTTATCTCCAATGCAAATTAAATGTTAAAACTTCAAAAAATATGAAAATGTAAATTTATTCAACTAGAATTACAGCATAACACGACCTCATCTAGAAGTCGGCAAAAGCTATTTTGAATTACATATCCAGTACTTGACAAAATTCATAAACGTCTATCACACGTAAACGTCTATCACACCTCTACTTTAGCAACTGCAGTAAGTCTCAGGAGACAGACAATGAGTCTCAGGGCTCAGGGGCAGGGGACAGACAGTAAGTCTCGGGGGCAGGGGACAGACACTAAGTATCAGAGGTAGGGACAGACAGTAAGTCTCAGCCTCGGGGATAGGGGACAGACAGTGAGTCACAGACTTACCGTGAAAAAAAAGCAATTTAGCCGTGTGTGAATAACACTAGATTTAACCTTACGATGAACTAAATAAATAAATATATATTTTCGCTAAAAAAGTTCGCTAAAAAATGAACCCGCGGACTAGTGAACCCGCGGACTAGTGAATCCGCGGACAAGTGAACCCGCGGACTAGTGAACCCGCGGACTAGTGAACCCGCGGACTAGTGAACCCTGCCCGTTCTAAGCATTATAATTATTTTGGGAAATTATCGAGCATAAATTTGAAAAATTCTGAAAAATTATGTCGCTAGTTTCTAATGCGCAAATGTCGTTCTTTTGCGAGCTTCGTTTAGGCATATTCTTTGGGTGATTAACAACAAGACGGGTCATATTTAAAAAACTTCTTCTGACTAGAGTAGCTAGCAAGGGATCAATGACTGCCAACGAAACTGTTCAATAAAAAAACTTTGTAAAAAGTTTAGAATTAAAAGGCGATGTTTTGGCAATTGTTTCAACACATGGATGGAACAGTGTTAATATGATATGTGATGTTAATAATGGAGAAGGTGTCAGGACTCTTGGGGAAATTTGATCCGTTCTCCCGTTACTGCTGCTAGTAATTATGTACAATAGTCAGTTTACTGTTCAATTTATTTTCTTACTGGTGCATCATTAGCGATAAAATGAAAGCGGACACCTTCAGCTTCTCTTTTCTGACTGCTCCTTAGACGGTAAGTGTACTTTTTCTCCCGGCAGGTCCTAAAGGTCACATGACGGGATCGGATTGTTCTCGTGAAGAAATATTTTAAAGCGGTTTGAAGCGTTATCAAATAGGTCATTTTTCATAGTTAATTGGTAGAAATTCAAATATTTGAAAAGACGCTATTTTTTAATAAGTTTGAAGCACGGAGGTAACTCAAATATCTTGAAGTTGGACATCATATTTGGAAGTTTATTTAAATGATTAGTTCGTTATTAACCAATTAGTTATTTGTTTTGTTTTAAACAAATTTGTTTTACAAAATTCGCGTTAATTTATAATATTATATGACTTTACTAAATGAATTAAAAATAATCGACCAACAGCAGGTTCGGAAACATTGACCTTTCTTAATTTAGAATTCCAAATTTTGGGGACGTGACACTAAAAGAGGTCAGTACTTGTCCAACCGTTTTGGATTTGTTTTAACCGATATAATCGATATGCGACGTTAGCCTGATTTAATCCTGTATGGCGGTTTAACCATAGATATAGTAATATATTCTGTTCATTCAAACTAGAATACATCTTGAATTCTATGATATCTAAGATCATTGACGTCATTCGCATTTTCATGTATAATTAACCCTCTTTAAATTAGGCAAATATGTCGAGCTCGTAAGAAAATCTTCTCGCTTTCCGACATGATGAATCCTCGAGAGAACTGTTAACTAGAACTGCATCTGATTTCCAGATGAAAATGTTAGCGGTTAAACGAATTCGAATCTAATGTCCGATGAAATTTAACTTTGTCATTATCTCAATTTTAACATTTCTTTTGCGTCAATTCTCATTCCTAAGTGCATATGCTGCTTCTTTTAAAATTTGAAATATATATTAAAAATATGGTTTTTGCTTTGCTTTAATTTACGTGTATATTTTAATGTCTTCCCAGTTGTACGAAAAATAATTCCCAGTTGTACGAAACTCTGATAAACTCGTACAACTGGGAATGAACCTATATTTTGATGTAACTGGTACTTAAATGTTCGCCTAATCCAGCCTTATTCAGACGTTTTCCAGAACAGGGCTTTATGAATTATCAAGCGTTATAAATAGAATATTTTATGACACATTTTGACTTTTGCATGCTAATTGGGAATGTCAACTAAAACAGTATGCAGTATATGAAAATTATATTCAGAAATGATTTAGGAAACAATTCAGGACAATACAGTATAAAACTTCCGTTATTATATAAGTTTTTCCCCCTGCTTTCGGCGATATTTTGATTTTAAGGATATTTCCTCGGACGCTGTAGAATCATGCCTTGTTTTGTAGGTAGAGATGTACTTCAATTTATGTTAGTTTTGCAGGACATAAATGTTGTAGTAACCATCCAATAACCGTACGTTATAAATGGTTATTTTGAAAGACAGTTTTAGCACAAGGGAAATATATCAAGAGAGCGCGATATTTTACTCAGTAAAAACTCGAAGCGTAGCACGCGCGGCAGTACCCATTAACCAGCTATAAATGAACGAGGCAGTTAATTAGTAGATGAGCTTTTTTCCATCTCAGCTTATTTCCGTTCCATCCTAGCCTTAGTCTACTTTTGAACTAACATCGTATGATTATGTCTTTTAACTCGTTTTGTTGTCTCGTACACCTTTATAATAGGTTTGCGGGCCTTTTTTCTGACCTATTCTGCGGTCTTCTTTTATTACGCTTGTAACTCGAGACAAAGTGGACACGAAAGGACAATCGTTCGCGAACAATGATCCCGACAAATTTAATGAAGTATCAGCCACGTGTCTTAAGGAAGTGGTCATTACCGTCTCCTTTGTCCAGGATTGTTAGTTTGGTAACCTTAATTATTATCAGGATTTGGTCAGTCCCAAACGATTTTTCGTCCCTTCGTTTATCTTTATCGCGTAGAATCATAAAGTCTTCAATGTTTTACTTAATCCCATATTTCTGACGTTGCGAACGAATTATTATTTCCTGATGCCTTTTTATAACCAGTACTGAACGAGCTTCATTTAACAAGGGAAGTGATAGGCCCTATTAGGTCCATATAACAGGGGCAGATCAAGCGTCCAATCCTTAGTACTGCTCAGTCCTGTAACTCTGGGCATTATGGGGGTCTGGGAAAAAATTTGAAATTTAAACGCCTCGGATGCAATCTGAGGGCTTTTGAGTACGTCAACCTTATGTTTTCTACACATCCAAAATTAGGGGGAATCTTGTATATTTAAGATATGTTGTATACGCGGGATGTACTTAGCGTGAAAAAACGCTCGCTGGGGTCTGGGAAAAATTTGAAATTTTAACGCCTCGGATGCAATCTGAGGGCTTTTGGGAACGTCAACGTTGAAGTACAAGGGGGAATCTTGTATATTTGAGATCCATGCAAAAAAATTCACGAATACCGCGCCTGTATTACCTCCCTGATTAACTGAATATACTTCCCCGTTAAGTTCGAGGGTTTCGAGCGTTTTTTCCAGACCACAGCGTTTGTAATAATGTCATTCTATTATTTATAGCGTGTTTTCCTTGAACAAAAAAGCCTGCATATAATACTATCGAGTTGGCTTTGAAAATCTTCAGAATTCTATTAATTTTTGTAACTGACTACCACTCGCTCTTGAAAATATATATTTGCGAATATTGCAAATTTTAGTCTCTTTTAGGAAAGTAATATTTTTAATTTTTAATTATATATATACCGCATATGAGCCGAAACATTAAAATTAAATTTGAATTTTCACCAACCTTAATTTGTCAATTGAGTTTGTGGGTATATTGTTACGGTAAATGCGTGTAGGAATTATTTACATGTGTATAACTGTAGTAATAACTATACTGGCGGGTAATTTTACGTTCAAAATATAATGTTACGTTTTCATTCATCGCATGCGCTACAAAATAAACTGCGAAATCTTTTTAAACGCCACTTGTCCCAGTGGACGTGTCCTATTAATTCGTGGAATTTTAGAAGGTTTTAATTCATCGTAATTTTAAACACTGTTCGAATTATTTACGCTTTTGTTGAACCTGTCAAGATAATGTTACCGGTTTTTTAAAGAAAGATGTTTCGTAGGTCTTTATGTCATTCAATCCAAGCGATTATCCATGCACCCCGTATTATATCTTATGTCGCTAAGCCCACTGTAACCAAAATCCTGTTCTTTTACGAATTATTTCATAAACCCTTCCCGGAGAATTATTTTACAGTTATCTTTCCGCAGTATGAGGTTTCACATATGTAACGGAACCCGCTTCCAAAGTTTATGGCGCCGATTTCAAGTTATACAAATCCTCAACTGGGTATTACATCAAATGGAATCAAGCGGAATTGTACATCGTTCGGTGTCATGTTCACAACAGTCCGTGAATTGATGATTCGCAATCCTCGTTTTGTTTTGCATTTAGAAGACGATTATCTTCGGTCTCTTGTTTAGAATGAATGAATGTCGGCTTAATCTAAGTTTGTTGTTAACTGGGGATATTTTTTTTAAATAGTTGCGTTTTGCTGTTTTTGTCAGTTTTCTGTACTTGATCATCCCCACAATCATTTTCTCGTTTTTTAGAACGTTTAGTTACCCTTTCGTTTTATAATTTAGTTTTATTTATTAATTTCGCTTTACAATTTTATAAATAATTATGTATACAATAAACGTGTATTAATAAATTTAATAATGTTACATTTTACGATGATATTTACGGCCACCTCAAAAATAAAATCAACGTATCAAATATTTTTTGATTGCAGCTTTTTATAGTTTATTCTATATATTATGCGACGGCCATAGGGCCATATTAGAATTCGGGAATTCATTAAATAATATTTCTAATTTTTGTTTCGAGTAAATTTGACTGTGACAAAGCTTTTGTAAACTAGGATGATGACTTTTGGCTAATTAGACGTAAGACCAGCTTACGACTTCACGACCCGTCCTCATGGGGTTTAATCACACAGAACACAGATTTGATTAGACACGTGACTGCCAAGCGGGGGTCCGATGACGAGCGTGTGCTGAGTGTTTAGCGTCAAACGTGCAACAGCCACCAATTGAAGTCGGAAATCATTTCAGCACCTGGTGCCCATTTTAAAGGGCCGTTATTACCATTGTATTGATTTTCTAGACCAAGAGCATATTTTCTGCCTTTATGCGAATTGTTACGAAGCATTTTCGTCTTAACCAAGTCGGACGACCATGCTGCTGTTTCGATGTTAGATTACGTGGCAAATCTGTTTGTGATTAAAATGTCTTTGCGATGATTACCTGCTGAAACAATTTGCCTGGATGGCCGATAATTTTGATTTCAGCCACCCGTAGCAATAAGCAAACATTTTACGATACGTCCTCTATTCATCAATGTAGATTTTCTAAAATCACTATCGCATCTCAACACGCCAAGAGCTTGGACACGGAAATTTTATGTTGAGTCAGAAAATCAAAAATATGATGTCTTGCGGCAAAACAATATTTTTGTTTATATCATTGGACCGGTCATATCAACCTTATGCTATGAAGTAAATAAGAAATTTATTAATATTCTGTGGAACCACCTTTTATTGCGTTGATTATTATAATGTTCAATTATGTTCATTTAAGATCTGAATTAATCTTAATTTACTTAAGTGTATAAAGTATGAAATCTACTCTTTTTTTTCAAAATACAAATTCCATGTTGCTCAGGCGAAAGTTCCCATGAGTTCCATTCCACTTTTACCAGACATAGAATGAAATAGTTATTATTCAATAATTTCCTTTATATATGTATCTGTAATATCTTGACGATTTGTGAGTTTCTCAAAAGATAAATTTAAGAAACTATCGTTACCCATTTTCAGTTTTTCTACACGCACTACTTTTCTCTTTCGTTCCGGATACACGAGGTCAAGCAACAGCAGAGAAATGATATGCAGATATGATTTGTCGGTTTCCGAGTTTTCTGATTAGGGATGTCTTCGTTTGTACTTCGGGTTTTCTCGTATTTCACACCTTGCGAACACGCGCCCATTACTCGCAAGGCTGTAATTTTCTTATCCGGTTTCGTACGATCGTTTTAGGGTCCGGGAGAAACGGACATGGTAACCATCAAGCATTCATTAAACCGTCTTGAATGCGTCATTATACATCGCCTCGGAAAATAATCTTGCACGAAGTGACGATGCGTGTGTGGCTAACGATTATAAAAGTAACAATTCTCTTCCAAATGCAAAAACCGGGAATTAAATAACAAATCGAACGCTAAGAGAAACTTGATCCGTCCTTTGATATTCGTTGTTCGTCTTCTTGGATTTTTGTGTTGTGTTATTTTGTATTTCAATCGATGTTAACCTATTATCCTGATCGGCCATGACCACCGACGAGGCGCGTGGCGTCACCAGCTATTAATTATACATATACAAGTTTTATAATCTCGATTCTACTTTCCTCGTGAAATGGATATTATTCTTGGTGTGTTGCCGTAAGTATGCCTTGGAAAACATCTTTTCCACTATGATCGTGTATTATCTACTACTACAGGCGAAATATTCGCTCAATATTGTCCTCATCTTTTTTTATACTTATTTCGTCCCCTCGGCGAGGTACACAGACATAGAAATCCTAAACTGCTGAAACTATACAAGGCTGACGGAAGCGCCGCGGCTACCGCGGCCACGGCCACACCACTTTTTTCCTAAATTAACTTTTTTTTATAAGACTCTTGCATATATAAATTTCAATATATTAGGCAAATTGGCCGCACCAGATTGGATAATACACTCTCAAATGAGTAAGTACAGGTTTTATGTTATATTTTAATTCAGATTGAAGCTTCTGGAATGGCCGGAAATAGCATTTCCGAAGGGTCTCATTTTCAAAAAAATTTGAGGAAAGACCCAAACCCCCTTATGTGACCAGAGATAATGTTGCCGCGGCAGTCAATAAATGCTTCCGACGGCCTTGCTATAACGTGAGGATAATGTTTTGAAACAATTTAATTTGTACTGTTGATATTGTTGTGTACATATTTTTAATCTCCGAAAACGGTGAATTTTGTTCAATAGTTGACCATGTTAATCTTAGCTGATATAATTTAGCATAGTGAACCTTTCATTCATATATTGTGGCTTTATCCTCTTAATCGAGATAAATTAACATGAAGGTGGTTCCTGATTCTTGTTTTTATGTTTCATCCATTATTACGGCCGTATTCTCTCTGTCTCGAAAGAATCCACATTAAGAAGAATGAATTAATTGCTCGTGTAAGTCGGCGCGTCATTTTCGCAATTGATTCAAGCAGCCTATCTGAGCGATCTGTGGACAACATTAGCTAGCTTACTCGCCGATGAATTGAATCGATGCACCAATCAGGTGTCTCGCTGACTGCAGTAGGTATGCTCTAAAAGCGGTAATATAAACGCGACAATTTCACGCCTGGATATCACATTTTGAAATCAGCCTCATTTTGTGATAATCGAGATCATGTCTTCGTGCGACAATCAAAATAATCTGGCGTCACCTTCCACCAGCCCGCCGCCGCTTAGAGTTGTTGAAAACCGAAGTCCGTCCTCGAGCTCTGCAGGCGATCATGTCAGCGACGAAAATCAAAACACAACCAAAAGTACGGACAATAATATATCGGACTTGCTATCTGGGAAAAATTTGACTTTTTCTCCTGAACAAGTTGCATGTGTTTGTGAGGCATTACAACAAAGTGCAAATATAGACAGATTGGCGCGTTTTCTATGGTCGCTGCCGCCGAGTGAACTTCTAAGGGGGTCTGAGGCCGTACTCAAAGCTCGTGCCACTGTCGCGTTCCACAGAGGTGCTTTTAGAGAACTGTACGCAATTATGGAAAGTCACAATTTTGATTCCGGAAATCACCCTATGTTACAGCAAATGTGGTACAAAGCGCATTATCTCGAGGCTCAAAAGATAAGGGGCCGTCCTCTGGGGGCTGTGGACAAATACCGCCTGCGTCGGAAATATCCCCTTCCGCGAACAATATGGGACGGCGAGGAGACAGTTTATTGTTTCAAGGAAAAATCTCGCCAGGCTTTGAAGGAAATGTACAAACAAAATCGATACCCGACGCCTGACGAGAAACGAAACCTAGCCAAGAAAACTGGACTGACATTAACACAAGTTAGCAATTGGTTTAAAAACAGGCGTCAACGTGACCGTACGCCGCAGCCGCAGCCGCATTGTAGAGCGTAAGTTGATACTCGTGTTCTGAAAAATTTTTCTTGCTAAAATATCGTTTTAATATCGTTTTAATCAGTTTCTTCTTATTAAATTCTAGATAGATTTTTGTTACTATTTTTTTAGCATTTTTTTATAACGTGTTCTGAATAATAATAAGTAAGTTGACAAGGTCGGTGTTGGGAGATTTGCCGAGTTTTTTTGCCCGAGTCGGCGGTATACACCTCGGAAATTTGTGTCAGGGGCGGATACTGGAGTATTATTTAGATTGACCTGAAGACGATATTTTTTTAGAAACGACCGTCTTCATCGTCTTTCGAACGGCAAAAAAACATTATTTTCGAGGTGAAAAAACTAGATAAAATGAAAAATTGGGCTTTTTAAAAAGGGCACTTTGAAAATCGCAACAGTCTTTTGCAAGACGGTTAAGAGGGTCTGTATCCGCGCCTGTAGTTTTCATTTAAAATTCCGGTGCCAATATTTCTATATTTAACAATGACTGATGAGCTGACAAACGTGAAATTGAACCCCACCTGTTTCAAAAGAACACTATCATCGTGCAATTGATATTTTACCCATAGATTTTCTGCAACTTCGCTTCTATTGAATATTTTTTTGTTTATATATGTGGTGCCGTATTTTGTTTTTATGGCCATGTACGCCAGGCTGCCATATTGCACGACTATCAGTGAGAATCAGAACGACTACGCCCTTACGTAAACGCGTGCGATTTTAGCTTTGCCTTGCATTCTCACACTTTTCATAATTTTCAGATTTGTGAAGTGTCTTCTCTATCGCCTTCAGGTGTTTCTTCTGCGTCCTACAAAAATTGGGGTTATTAAGAGTATATATTGCCGTTCTTTGCCCGGGGGCATATATTTACAGAGGCAGTAGAATAATTCCCTTTAAAACGTCGTTGACAGTTCTGCCGCAAACGTCTCAATCGATTACAATATTGACTTTTAATTTATTTGAACAATGATTCTAAATGTGTTAGTTTGCTGCTGTTGACAACATGCTTGTGTCATCATTTCTTTGCTCTGGCCCAGCGAGATTTTCAATTTTAATTTCTAATGAATTTTTTTCAGATTTTGAGAGTTTTGCTTTTATGCGGTAAAGTCGTGATTTCCGACTGAATACAATACTGTTTCCAAATAACTGACTTAGTTTATTAAGGTTAATAATTATGATAACCTAGACTAGCATATATATCTTTAGAGATTTATTCCCTTGTGGATCGAAAATGACACCATTTCGGAATTTGCGTCCAATAAGTCCAACTTTGGAATAAATGATCTTTAAATTTCAGTGTAATACTGTATACTGTACGAAAAACTATATTTTCTTAGTTTGTCAGAATACTTGGGGGTTTTTCACGCATTTCACAGTGTCCCATCCCCATACCCGGATAATTTTCTTTTCTCAGTTGTAATATTTTCTCAAATTCCCATTTAAATGTTTCGTGCATGTGAAGTATAACGTACAATCGTCATTGCTTAATCGAGCGTTACGATAAATATTGATATTCAAGCTCTGAAATCTTGAAAACCGCAGGGCGCTAAACTATAGGCATCGGAAATGGCGCTGCGATTTTTGAAATTGACATAAGAGTTTAATTGACGCTTGAAACACCCGCATTTACTTATACGGAAGATGGACATCGTGGGGTGTAGTATGGACCCTTGTTGGAAGTCCTCGTACATAATAAGGTCACTTAGCATCGTTTATCTACTTCACTTTATGACAATCGAGAATTCACATCTTTAATTGGGCTTCTGTTGCTAACGGTTGATATTTCAATGCTAGTTTCGGTTAGTTTCAATTTCGCAGATGCTTATAAATTATGTCCAGAATGTTACTTAGCGTGGGTCATTTGGTATTACAGTTGCATGCAATTCTGGCATTGTTGAACGAATTTATTATGTAGCGCATGTGAAGTTATGAAATTTGACGTTTAGCATTTTTGATAATGGAAGTTTTTTTTCTAACACAACTCTCTATTTGCGATCAATTCTGTAAATCTCATGATTTTCATGTTGCCGACCACACCTGTTTGGTTAAATCTTCGATTTTAATGTTCACTGACGTTCGGTGCATGAATTGTATTATTTCACTGACTTGCTTAACACTTTCGTGTCGATTCATGCGAGAAATATGATTTGAAACCAGATTGCGGGAAGTCAACTGCTTTCTATTTAACTGAATTTAAATTATCGAAATAAAATACTTCCACTTTTTACTTCCTTCGTTCACACACGACCTTTGATAGATATGAGATAGTTATTATTTTAGAATTTTATGAATTATACTTTCTGCTTGAAGGCAAATAGGTTGTTATACTATACATGTAAATATCCCCGGGGGCTTGTATTGGAAACGTATGTTTGGCTGGCTCAACTAGGGTTTCATTTAAACAAACAGGAAAAAAAATCAAACTTCAAGACACGCCTAAATGCGTTGGAACTGTTACCGACGTACACGTGTTGGCTCTAACGGTCTTTCGAATTTTTGCCCTAAAACAAAATTAAATTTTTATTTTAGATAAATTAATTTTCACAGAGTTCGATTTTCTCGAAACCACTTCAGTCTCTTCAATGCAAAGTTTTCATATCAATTAAGAATGCTATCCATCTTCGAATCGTTGTATCTACCTTTTAATTTTTCTAATTAACGTGTAATATTTTTCTTAGCGTTTTACCTAACATTTTCTGAAATTATACTTTCATCCGCCATAGATTATTGTGTTATTATAAATTCATACATAATATTTTTTTAGAGGTTCTTTAAATGAAAAGGGCCGAAAATCATTCGGAAGTGAAATTGACGATGACACAACTTGCAACGTTCTTGTGTTATTATAGAATCACCTCTGGGCTAAGATGTACGCATAGTTGCATAAATCATGGATTTGATTTTAAATGTCCGTAATTGTATAGAGCTGTGGGGTATTACAATGTTTTCCAGCATTTGATAACTCGTGTTTCACATATATCGAATTTATTATTAAAATTTGTCAGCCGATTATTGGTCTCGCACAGAAAGCTATGATTATTTTTTGATGCGTAGTCACATTTCACAAAATTCATTAACGTAAACGAATATTAGACCCTGCAATCAAATCTCGATTTGTTTTTGAGATGTAATACATGTATATCAATACACAGTGTACAATATCCCCGGGTTCAACATCAAACTTTCCAGCTTGGGCGTCGCGGAAGTATTAGTTTTTTATACATGATGACAGATTGTGCAAGTTATTTATCAAGTTTTTATTAAATTACATAGTAAGACTAACTACATGTATATATTATATTATTATATAATGACAAATAAATTCTCACAGAAAAATCGGATTTTTGGGGATACGAACCCGGAACCTTCACATTTACGCGGAGATGCTCTTACCGATTGAGTTAACGAGGCTCCTCATCTTTCTGTAAGAATTTAATAGTATTATATATTGTAGGAATTATAGCGATTAAAAACGATCGATATATTTATACAATACAGTACAGTATTACTAACGGTTATTTTTAAGAAGTATTTCTGTTGTCATATGAATGGCAACGCTGTAGTCGTCGAAATGGCGGTAATGATTTTGTAAACATGTTCCCCCTTCAAGTATAGGTAACAGATGTGAGTCGAGAAATGTGATCTGCTCTCGTGGCTATTCTGTCACCTGTGCGATGTCAAAATCGCGCTTGACGTACGCATTGAAAAAAATCTGATATGTGTCAAATATTGGATTTTTCGTATATATATATATACGTGTATTTATATTGCTTTTATGACTTCAATGAAATTCGAGGATAGTGCTGTTTAATATAGATATATGTAAAGTGTCGAATTCGTCAATATCCAAATTTTACCGTGTAGCATCTTAAATATTATACCCCGCGAAGAGCACTCCACAGCAGATCCATGAAGTCATCGAAGTCTGCGTCCGTCTCGCGCTCAGAATGAGTCGCGGATGAAACTGAAATCTGTATTGTTCAGTATTTTTATGTTTGCCGGACTAAATATATCGCCAACTGCCTGAATAGATCCGATAAAATATTCATGATGCTTCCGACTTTTCCGCTTGCCAAAAGATTTCTCGCTTATTGTCGGATCATTGTTTTCGTCTGATATTGTCTTTTCCATCAGATGTCTTGCTGGTAAAGTAGGTACGCCTAATGCACGGATTAAATTACAACTTATGCGGCTCGAATTCATCCTTGTCTCATGATAGTTGCATCTCCCGCATTTCCCGTCTAGTAATCGGCGAGGATTTCTGTAAGAACCCAGCGTTTCAATGGATAATACCGGATAAGAGTCTTAGGGTAATTACAAAAGGAAAATCGCTTCATTTGCGGCCGTCTCCCGCAGCACTCTTGCTTACTGTTTGTAAAGGTAGAAAACTTCCCGAGCAAAAATGTTTAATTATTAATGTAAGCGGTACTTCGGCAGTCATTAGGCCCCATTGAGAAGATCTGACAACGGCTGAAGCGTCTGCTTAGCCACGCAGAAGCGAAATTTATCTGACTGATAGAAATGGAGAGGATTATTCCGCATCAACAAGTACAATATTAGTAGTTCTTTACGACAAATCAGTTTGTAGTGTATCCGGAGCGGAAAATGTCAGTCACGCGACGACGCCACCATTGGCGTAAACTGATTGAAGAAAACAACTTATTACAGTGTCATAAATAACATGAATTTAATCTTAATAATGCTTGTTACGTTTTCACAGCTACCTCTTGAGAGGATTTTCCTTTCAAAACACATCAATTTGGGATTTTTAACAAAATTATTATTTATCCATAGATAGTTTTATGACTGTCGGACTTCTTTTTAAGAAAGTAGATAAAGTTAGCCACCGGCTTTTGAACTACCGGGGTAGTGCGTTGGGTGATAATTCGAACAATTTCGCTTTTTATCTTTCATCATTGATAGCTTCATGTGCTGTAAAAATTACTTGGAAGTGTTAATTGCTTAATAGGTTATTGATGAAAAGACTGAATTAACACCTGATTGATGTTTACTACCAAAACCTTACCTGTAGTCTTCAACAAACGGACAATCGAAAAACAAATTGTACGCCAATTTTACCGTATCATAATAGAACAAAAACCTTATAACATAAGCAAAAACTTGGTTTCATTGTTACGATAATATTTATTTGGAATATACAGAGATATTACACGTTGAAATTAGCGGGCGTTGATGAACTGCATTCAACTATCGCCCTCACGCAATTTAATCACGCCAAGCATGCGATTGGGTCTACGGTGAATTAACTATGGTTATCAACAGTAACCCAAGTAATTACATATTACGACGTCTTCAACGCTGTTATTAATAATTTGGAAACCAACTTCGCATTGTCTGAATTTTACAGCGTTACGTAAAACGCCTTCCCCACTGATCATTGTCATGTATGAACGGCCAGGAAATGGGCGTCGTAGAAATCTGTGCGCCATTTTGCGCCGGTCGACGGCTAATCGAGACAAATTTTGCATTGTGTTATATTTGTTATACACCGGTGGAAAATACTAGTTTTGGTGACAAATATACCGGTGGTACGCAACAATGGGAATCACGACAAAGATGCCCTACAGTCGTACGATGCCGAGAACAGAATGTTTCAATTTTGTGGTACACATGCAGGGATATAATTATACCAGGGAGGTGATCCCTGATTATACCGACACAAGGTCTATTAATCACTGTATAGCATAGATTCGCCATCACAAATACGCGTGTATGAAATTTACCTAACGATTTACCTTGAAAACTGCGGCAATGAATGTGTTTGTTGTGTGTTTAAGTTATCAGTCGCATTTTCTGGTTCGAAAATCTACAATTTTAAGAAAGTTTTTTCCCGATTTATCCCCTCAGCCCTTTCTCCACAAATGGCTAAAACAAACGTAGCGAAGGCTTCGTTAACTTACTTATTAACGAGTTGGAATTTGGACAAGCGTTCGAAAGTCCGCTAATCTTGGAGTAAATAATTATTTCGCAAGCGCGTTTATTCTGCGCGTCTCGTATATTTGATTTTTACAGAAATAGAAATTTGCAATGATGCAAATACTTGTTTCTGTTTTTATTCAAAATGAGAGTAATCAATAGCTTTTATTTTTATTTCATTGATTTTGACTCGAATTTATCGATGATAATGCTATTATTGCCCGGCCATTATAAAATCAGTTCCAACATGACGTTTTAGCACTTTATATATTCCATTTATGCCTCTGAGTGTTGAAAATTCCATTTCAATTAACTTATAACATTTTATGGAAAATCGCCAACTGCGTTATATTTTAAAAGCTATTGATTATTCAGATATACTATTATCTAAAATAATCCAATTTCGCGAATCTTTCTTTCCTATAATTGATTGAAAATATTAAACTTATAACTTTTTATTCAACTTTATAGTGCGATCCTCTCTCTCCCCTTCGTTCTTGTATATTTTGTATATTCTGATTTACCGTCACCCTCCACGTTTTGATAGACCATACCAGGGCGGTGTTAGAAGTCCATTCCAACTCCCTGACCATGACGTATTTAAAAATTTTATCGTTATGATATTATAAGTTATGAAAATGCAGGAAAGTAACGATATCGCATCAACCTGTACCGTTGCCATGATTAAAGCGATTTTTGCCAAAATATTAGTGTGAAGTTAATTTCTAAATAACATATACATAAATATCTATCAATGCTATATGATCGACTATAGCAAAATTATGAATTATCGGATACAGGACTTCAGCAAAGGTGTCTAGCTCGACGATATAGCTTTATACTCTCGAAGCTATTGTCAGCGAAATATAGATGCCTCGAAACTATTTATTTCATATATGATGAATAGCTGTAATTTTAAATAAACGTTTTCCTGAACAAAAGCTCGACTGCAAGATCAAATGATACATATCTTCAGGTGTATTCCGTAGAACATTTAGCCCAATTGTTTTCCGGAGGCAGCTTTGACGCGTAGACTTTTCAGATGAATCGGTATTGTAACAAGCAATTTTAAAATCTATAAATTCGCCTGCGGCGTACAGTCACTTTTAATTTTGGGTTTATGACAAATCGATTTCGAAGTTTTCAACTGCCTTTTAAGTACTGCACGGTTGGGAAGCGTTGTTATACGAATAATGTGAGAAAAACTCCCGGGCGTGTTGCCACACAAACGAATTAATTTTTTTCCATCATTTGTTAAAATCTTTTTTTATATAAATATTAATATTTATATAAAAGAAAACTATGCGTTGTTTGCAGTGTGGAAGTTATATTTTGAATTCGAGTAAATTTTCGACGACTACCTGACGTGAACTTTATTACGAAATTATTATCTTAGAGTTTATGTACAGCGTGTATAAAATAATCCCCCAATGCTCTCAAAATGCTTTTGAATAAACCGTTGCTGTTTTTTATTTTCAGTGACATGGTGATGCAAGGCGATGAAAATCATGGCGTCCTTCACCCTTCCCCTCATCATCACCACCACCATCACCACCACCATCAAACGAATCTCCATCTACATCAACAGGCCGCCCTTCAAAGAGACTTAATGCAGGCAAAAATGTTAGAAGAAAATAGAAACAATATGGCGTTGGCCTTACAAGTTAAAAATGAACCTCTTCCGGCACATGCGCACTACATGTGTTCCACCATTGATCACACGTTAGCGCATGGTATGACATGATAGATAAATGTTGTGGATGGTAAATTTTATTATTTTGTGAAATTTGGCCTGGCTTATGGTGCTCAGTCTATCGATTGTAAACTTTGACCAAATGGATCTGACCATGTAAGGACTCGCTCATAACCACCTACGTGAACTTTGTATCAGACGCCTCCTTATTACTGTGTGAGTTAACCATATCTTGTCATTCAGAGTTGGATTTAAAACGGTTTCAAAACATTTTGTTACGCTGGATATAAGCAAAAATGTTCAAAACACAACTCGTACCTTTATCGTGTTAATTTTGCAGTTAAAATTGCAATTTATTTTGTAAAATAACATTTTTTTAAGGAAAAAATATGTTCTTGTTTTTGAATAATGACTATTTCATTTGGTACATGTCATTTGATGACATAACTTTAAATATCCGTTATGCACATTTCACCAAAATATGCTCTCGGTTGTAATCTTTAAGTTGTAAGAAATATAAAATAATTTTATAATTCAAATTTAGACAGCTTGCATATTTAATTGAGTGCGTTTGTTATAATTCTTCCTGAATGGTCAGCTCTTGATATTCCACATACGAAAAACTCCATTTAAACACGGTAAGTTGTATGCTTCTTCAGATTAGTTAAATCTGATGACGCAAATCTTGAGGGACAATGGTTTATGTTAGGGCAGGAAACGTCGTTTGTATCTATCCACGTTAATACGACAACCTATGTCTCATGTGATTTCTTCTGTCAGCGGTGTCACATTTCTAATATGTTGTGCAGCAAACCTCTTCAATGCTTTTCCTGTGGCTTGCAGCGCGTGCGTTGTCTATTCATAGTTAATGAATTATTGTCAAGCGGATCATCTTTCAAGCACTCTAGGTGGATTACTATAAACTAATATCTATCAATCTGCGTGTTGTGGGATAAGCAGCAGGGTAGTGAATGTACACAGATCAGGGCGGTTGGTCATTTTCATCGGCGTTGTTTGATGGTTATCGCTACATTGAAATACCGAACGAAGCGATATTTCCGGTTATTCACAGAATTATAATGCGCGAAAAGATTTCTCGATTTTTTTTACAAAACGTACGCACTTTTTGGATAAATTCATCTCCATGAAGTATGTTCAATTCTAAATTCAATGGCTAAAATACATCTGGTTTGCTTGGTTTTAAAAACAACTTTGCTTCTAGGCGTTTGTTAATATTCCAACTGAAAAAATACACAGAAAGAACATTGCCGTGAAATAAAAGTTTCTTCAATGCGATTATCCAAATTTCTTAATATTTTTACCAGAAATTGTTTTTAAGCAAATACGCGGCAATAAAAGTAGCGACAACTTCTGTTGACTTAAACGATTACCTTAATGCAACCCACTGTTCAAATGGCTCTAAGGTTGGTTTTTTGGATGGTTGAACGCCCGACGACACAGATTCGCGGCATTTAAGAACACTTTCACTTCCGCATTTGAAAATTGTTCACTCTTTGAATTTAAATCAATAATAAACATTATCATCCGATGGGATTTACGATTTCCGGTTCTAATCGTACTCCAAGCAAAGATTTCTGAGTTGTCTTCAATTATTTCATCTCGCCACGTCTGGTACCTGGTACCAATAACTATCGGACGTCACAGAATGGCCCTGCAGTCGCTGGGAATTCCTTCTGGGATCATGTTGATTTAAGGTAACGCCGACCATAATTAAGATATCAGATAGTATTACTCTGTCCCGCCAGGAATAAATGCAGGGACGGATCTAGGCATTTTAAGGGGGAGAGAACAACTAATTAATGACTTACTCGGCAAGCGGGCCTTCCGGAAGGCTAGTTAGGGGGTCTCACTCAAAAATTTAAAAAAAATTAACTGCACGAGAAGCATTTTGGTGTGAACGAACACCGTGTGCTCCCCAAATGCAAATTTGGCCTGTTACTAAATTTATTTATTGTTTTGATTATTATAAAAGGTAGAGGCCAACTGCGGCTTTATAAAAATGTCTTTTGTGTTCTCGAGTGGCAGCACCTGAGACTCG
>JAYJLZ010153975.1:0-12026 GCA_036873915.1 Tubulanus ruber | reverse complement strand
TAATGTTGGGTTGGGTCAAGTGGCCAGACGGGTATGACCCACGGGGAACCGTCATTGCTGCCTGGCAGCTATATTTCAAAAATGATTTTGGATTATAAATATTTTACGAGGCGTCCGAGTGACTAATTGGCTGGGTTTTTATGAACATCACCGCTTAGAAGGATCAACACTGGAACAAATTTGCGGTGATCAACATTTTCGTATGACAGATTTATTGGAATAACATAAAATGATGTCGGCCTATTGCACTTTTAATGTAATGGTTTCTAGCAAGCTATTTTTGTTGAGAGCATGTTTTATATTTGTTTCTCAGTAAGACCGGAATAGACCATAAAATAAGAAATAAAACAATAAGATGAATATGTGTAATATTTGAAGACTTAACCAAGTATGTTAGGTTTACAAATATACTGGTTCGGGCAAGCTCAATAATTACAGTTACATTAAAAAGGCCAATACTTGCTCTATAAATGTTTAAGGAGGCCGGACTGCTTCGAATGCGTTTCAAACGTTAGGACAATTCTCCACTGAGTCCGCACAGACTATAGGCGACGACGATGTGGGTGTGGCACGAGATTCAACTTCAACTTCCATTACACAGAATTAATAAATCCAATTTTTTCCAAGAGTGACACTACGTTATGTGTTTGAACTGTTATATATACTGTACTGTACTATTTTTGGGTTCTAATCTCCGATTTCTATTCGCAGAAGCACGAATCGAGAATTCTTCCCTGGTATTCCTGATCAATGATCAAGATGAACTCCGGAAATGGTCAGGTGTTACTATTTTTATTAACCGTCTGGCATAGCTGTAATATTGCGTTTGGTAAATAACCTTAAACTTGACCTTCATTTAAGAAATATAAAAGAGTAATTTATAAAATTATCAAGCCATCCCATTTTTCATTATAACTCATTGTCACTCAAAATTAAGAAATATGTATAATTATCTTCTATTTTTATAATTTGCTGAAAATAAACAATTGTACCGTGCTTTTGACGATGTAAATTGTTAGTCAATCATCGTTTGTAAATCGGACCTATAATTCCAGGCGCACGTCCACTGGAATGTTGGAGTGACTGGTCAGACTGTGATGAAACGTGTGGCGGAGGAATGCAACGCCGAACTAGGCTATCTGAGACAGAAAGAAGAGGATGATTTGATGGTACATGTAGTACAACGTTAGGTAAATACATGTCCTTATATAAACATAATATAATCGCATTAAAATTAATATTTTAAATGAGCTAGGAAAACTTTCATTAATGGTATTGCTCTTCTAATTCTATAGCAGAGTTAATAAAACATTTTTTAAAGGTTCTACCTGGGGGTATATGAATGGCTTTAAAGAAGTGAAAAAGATGGACACTTCTTTATCAAGGGAATATGATATACGCGATATCACGTTGCCAGAGTGTTTGCGACAATGCATGGAAAACACCGGGGATAAAACATATTTATCGACTTATGCCGATCGCGTCTTTAAGGCACTTTGTCTTGGAGCAAGCTACCAATCAAACAGTACCACTAACATCTCACAATGTAGGCTAAATGTTATAACTCTGTACTCAAACGGGCCTCACAAGTTATTTGCGCAACAAATTGATGGTAAGTAATATTAACCAATTTTCTTCTTCATTTATCATTGTCTAATTTGTGTGGGGTAGACCTTTACCGCTTTCTAGCTATTTGCTAAATGATGACCAAATGCGGAAAAAATATACGTAACTAATATTTTCACGGCATATATAACAATTGGTCCAGTACTGGACTTTAAGTGCCCGCCTGTATGCCTGGTGGTCAGACATACAGACAGACAGACAAGACAGAAAAACGGCCGAAACCGTGTTTCTACCTACGCTAACTTCATCTGCTAATTCTTCTTCATTAAGAGTTGAGACTTCATACTTCGCCGTTTGCCAGTGTAAGAAGGTGTTCAGTACTACCACTTTTGTCGATACACTTTTTTGATTTCGGTCAACCGTGAGGTTAACGAATGCAGGAATTGGCCTTTAGATTTCGACATACGGTACCACTTCTAAGCTATGGATGGACCGATACAATCTGACCAGTGTATTAAGCTCGTTGGGTACTACGACTTTCCGATGAACCACATAAACCTGAAAATTGGTTGGTACATGCATCTTGATCACAGTCGCCCTGTTCTAGCAACCATCCTTGTCGCCAACCGGCTTGTTTGCAACTTTTTGTCTCTCACGTGATTTCCTGAGCAACTTTTGACATTGTATGAGTCTGGTAGAGAGGACCAGGCAGAGCTTGAGCCGACTTGGTTAACAAGCAAGCCACAACCCGAAAATGAAAACAAATAATTTGATTTTTCTTTGAAAATTGTTTCTTTTTTAAAGTTTTTCCACGACCTAACTGTACCGTTGTGGAAACAATATGACTTCTGTCTTCAACATGTAACAAAGATGTATATCCCAATTTCGAGAATTTTGCAACTTGTTGTACTAAATTATTATTTAAATTATTATATTGTTAATTATATACTTTGTTTCCATCAAATAGCGGATATTCATAATATATGATGCGTTTATTCTATTCAAAATATCGCATCCTTTCTAAACGATAAAATAATTACTTTTTTCAGGATCGTATGACCAAATAGACGGTTATAATGGCCATTCAGGAACAACTAATTCCCTAGGCGTGAAAAACTCGAGATCTGAATGTGAAAGTTTCTGCTTGAGAGACCCGACATGTTTCGGTTATAGTTTTTCGGATAATAAAAAGTGTGAGACACTTCAGTTCAGAGACGCCTTTGAGGGATGGAAGTTTTACGCAAGAGAAATCTATGACAAAAAATTAACAGGTAAAAACAATCATTAACGTCAAAAAAAATAAATTTCTATTTTACGGATAGCAAATACATTATTTTGAAAAATAGAAATCATTCCTTTTTCGAATACTACTAGGTTAATATAATTTATGGCCACATTTAATCATAGGTTAGCAATTTTTTGACGACTGCCAAACAAAGTATCTCTGCTTATTTGTTTTTATAATGAAATGTGAAAAAATGCACGTAGAACAATTTATAGCTTTTTCCTTATTTTAAAAAATTGAATTACCTACTTTTAGTTCCAAAAACTTGTTTTTCAGAATTTATAATCCGAATGTTAGATTTTGTTTAATATGTGTCATAAAAGATTATATTAATTGGTATTTAGGTTTTTGGCTGATTCTTCATGAATTATTCAAAAAAGGCAAAAACCAAGTAACCGGGTAAGCATTGCTTGCTGGTTCAGGTAACTTAGCTTAAATTGAAAGTTTCAGGGTAAACATTGATTGATGTTGCAATATATGGTGAGGAATTAATAATTATTGTCAGAGCTGCCAACCCCTAATAGACCCATTCAGGACTTCCCCCTTAGAATATAAATTTCGTCAGGAATTTTAGGGGTTCTATCAGTTCTAGTTGGAGAAATTTTCCCCAGTCGTCTGTCAACACTTTTTCAGTTCTGATTTGGTTGTGCACAGTGACAGGCCGTTTGCAGTCCTTACTCTGTCATGAGAAACAATGAAGTCCGTAATGCATATGCAACATCGTGCAAAAGTCGGCCCTTTTTTAGACGCCACAAACTCCGACCATTTCTCATGATCTTCCTACGGAAACAACAGGATACTGTGCTGCTTTGTCGCATTGCTATTTCTACTATATTTATTTAGTGAAAATTTACTTAGTTAGAATCGAACTCATTTCCTTCGATTTCGCGCCCACTTTAACAATCACTATCTAACACAAGATAGTAGAATTAGACGTGTTTATGATTTACAAGATTCTTTAGCATTACTTCTGATTTCCTGGAACGTGGGAAAATGTCTGCCCCAGGCATACAATGGATTTTTTGTTTATTTCTTCTTACATTGTGTTTCTAACAGTATATAAATAGTACTTAAAGAAGTAGTTCAAATTCGATTTTTGGGCGTGCTGACACCTCTACATCACTGATCCCCTTTAGTAGATTATGTGCATCAATATGAAGTGGATTGATCCCTTGTCTCGAACTACGAAATCCTGGTATATGAACTTTTAAAGCTTTATATTTCAGACCGCTTGAAGTATGCAAACCTACCAATCTAATACTGAATCGTGGTATTCCAGATTTCATGAATCCAGATGATATTTTGTGTAAACCAGTAATAAACCTGTAAGTTCTCTTGTAAAATCTCGTAACTAGGTAACCATCAAATCACCGAAGTTATGAATTTATTATAAGCACAATTGGTGACTTTGACAATTTCAAATCGTTGTCAATAACTATCAATCATTTCAGATCGTTCGATGGATGCAAATTAACAGTATTTCCCAATGAATTTTTATCTCGCTGCAGTAATCTACAGCATTTGTAAGTAGATATGTGAATAAACATTTGAAATTACAGTATATAAATAAACAGTATATATATTTGTGTCTAAATAAGCACAAGTAGACAAGTAAATCAAACAGTTAAATTTGTAGTAAATTGTAAATCTACAGATCTGCTTGCATTATTTTACACTAAATATTTATCTTTACATTTTCAGAGATTTTCGAAATAACTTAATTGCTGATAAAATCCCTGTTAACTTCTTCAGCATAATGAATGATCTCAGAACTATGTAAGTATTCCTTTCGGAACCGTTATACGAGTCAGGTCACAAACGCACGTTTTTCAATCCTTTCTTCACGTTGTTATAAATTGAAGATAACACTTTTGCTACATGTATGCAAATGTATTTCATGTGAAAAAATAACAAAAAATAATCTATTGAATCCGGTATATGCTTTACTTAAATTAAATAATTGTGTTTCAGAGACCTTAACACGGCATTTGCAGCCAATCAGAATGGTGTAGATTGGGGTACTCTGGCTTCCGCAAGATTCTTGGACACGGTCACTAATAACAAGTATGTTTAATGATAGCACCAATAAATAGAAGCGAAATTATTTGTTTTTGCTAAACCCGAATTTCCATACTTCAATTTAACCTTAGATAATGACTATTATTCGCTTTCTTTGTTTTAAATAGTTTCGGTGTTATGGCTCTTCCACATAACTTTGATGATGAACCGCATATGTGCAGAGATGGGCGGTGCTTTGATGGAACTAAACCAATTAGCGATAGGTTTGCGAGAGAGGAACGGGAAACTTTGTCTGGTAAACAATTGATATTACGAGGTTACTACTTTGACTTATCAATTTCTGCTGGATTTCGCAGTTTAAACATAGCGTCTGACGTATTCAACGTCATCATCCACGCGTTGACAGTTAAGATTGATCTGACTAATATTTGGGAAATGACAAGTACACCAAGAAGGTTGTTTACAATATTTGCTCGGGAAGTATATGTAAACGCTGGGTATATAGCTAAAGACCGGTTTTTGAAGAACTACCAAACATCTTGTTCAACCCCTCAAATGTGGTACGCTGCCTTTGCAAGGGCTTACCATTTACGTAAATGGTTTTCAGTTAACAATGTTGTGGAGATATTCTCTAAACACATTATCACTATGCAGACACAAACAAATACTCCATTCGTATTTGAAGCTGTAAGTAACTTAAGAGACATAATATGGTTTAAACCAGATATGGCTACTATGTTTAAGAAAATAGACTCGGATTCGATGATTTTTTTCGTCTACGTGGCACAAATGCTCGCTGATAGTAGTTTTACGCAAAGTATGGTTGGAAAAGATATCCTTGAGTATTTAAGAACTATAACTGCTGTGAGATCGAGTTCTGGCGAGTACAGTTACTCAGCAGGAATAAGCTCAGAATTAAGAACTGGTCTTAATAAAGTATCTATTAGTGCTGACAAAGGTCTTACCAAATGGTTCACTGGTCAATATGAAGATATGTATTATGTACCTTATCTATCATCAGTAGCCTATAGGAATTATCTTCGCGTTGGTACTGATGTTTTAGACTCGTACGTCAAACAGAAAGATAACTTGAAACTCACAAAACAAATAACGGAAGGCAACAGTAATCTTTATAGTTTATATGCTGCTCAAGCTGATTCTGCAGTTCGGATGAAAGAGGAAGATGTTAATCACATAAAGGATCGAGTCATCGCATCCAGTGCCGCCGTCAAGAAGATAGACGCAGAGTTAACGATTGCAAAAACTAACATGAAGAAAAAACTAAATCAGTTCGACATAGAGGTTAAAGTATACACGGCCAGAAAGTTAGCTGAAGCCGTCGCCAACATTTTTTTCGCAATTTTGAACATATTCAAAGGCGATTTAAGTAGATTTAAGAAAGTTGTTGCTATCAAAGAGACCATCATGCAGATAGACAAAATTATTTATACCATAAGAAAACTTGTTAAAATGTACGTGGCCCTTCGTGATGTAATATAGTTTATCTACATGTCAGTTGATACTAATCTCGTATTGGAAGACTATCAAAAAGTAGCTGAAACTAAGAAAGATATTGGCGTGTGGAGAACGGTTGAGAGTACGGCAGACACACTACTTAAAACCAACATCATGATGGAAATCGATGGTTCTGCTGGCGTTAGAAAGGCTGTAAAAGATTTTGCCATATGGGGCGAGCTGTTGACAAAGGAAACAATAGCACATGCAAATATTAAAGCCGAATATGACACAGAGGTCCGTCATCTTGATATTTTGAGGTCTGATCAGATAATGACACGACAGATGGCAAATTCTGCAGAAAGAAAACAAGAGCTAAGCGTAGCACAACTGAAACAATTTGAATTTCAAGCTCTTTCTTTTAAAAGTTTTGGCTACGATTTATTGTCAAGATACTGTAAGTCATATTTCTACTTCTACATGCGTGAATGTAGATCTAACATAAAGCCAGATATAACTGATGACATAGAAAGTTTTACTCGTAAACTTAGAGAAGCACAAGGAACAATGTTTATCGCACTTGACGAAAGAAGTTGTGCCACACTATGCACTTTGTTTCATCATGTCGTAAATGATATCCAACACTCAAGTTCCTGTAACGATAAAATAGGATGTCCGATACACACACTAAAAACAAAGAGAGAAGCTGTTATAAAGATCTACATCAATGAAACCACTTTTCAAGAGTATGAATATATTAGAATTAAAGAAATACAGGTTTTCTTAAAAGGAATTGACGTAGGCACAACCGCTATTTCGATGAACATCTACCATGCAGATTTGGTGATGTCTAGATACAATGGCAAGGAATATAAATTTGTGATGAAGTCAAATGCTCTGGCATTTAAGTATTCAGTTTCAAGCAGCAGTGACCGTGAGTTTAACTAATTAATTAATCCAGTTATATTTTTATTAAATTCATACAGATCTCAAATTTTAATTTAATAGTCATCTCACATTTGTTTTAGTAAATTAATACACAGAAATTTTACAATGCATAATTTCAATAATTGTTTTATCAATTGTAGCAATTATATCCGCTGCGGCCTGTCTGGATACTTCTGATGCAAATAACTTCAACCAGGCACCACCCTTCACTGATTGGACAATTTCTATCGATAATGATGACATTGATCTCAGCACATTGACGGAAATTGAGATGTTATTCTTCACAACTGCCTCGAAGACAAGCATATGCAACCATTTAACTAAAAGGGCCGTCGTGGATACTTCAAACATAGCTTTAAGGGATGAGCATAACCAATGTAATATTGTCTATTAATACTGTATCAAAAAACCGAAGCAATATAAATTATCATCTATCTTTCGATAAACCTTTAAATAATGAGCATTATAACTGCATTATTCCCTCTTTTTTGTCTGGTTGTGGTCAATAACTAAATAAACAATTTCTGCATGGAATATTATCTTAATCTCTTGTTAATTGTATGGAAGAAGAAAAGGTATTTAAGTAATATCTTATTCTATAGTTTTATAATTTTTGTGGTTGACGCTGTACTTTTATATTCCATCAAGACTGAGGCAGCCAAAAACATTCAAATTTTCATATTCTAAAATTTCTTATTTAAAATCAAATTTGCTTGTATTTTCTATGCTATCAACATTAGGTAATATCAAGCTACCTGAAGATAACAAAGCGAAAACAATGAATTCAGCAAAAATATTTCAGAAATTTGTAGAAAACTTTATTTCATTATAAGAAATGTTATTCAAAATTAACTTAAGATACATTTCACAAAAATAATATTTAATGAATTATAACCTCGTCTTCACCAGCGTCTATATTATATTAATTATAACCACGTCTACACACGGTTTAACTTAACGCGCGTTAACTTGTTGTAGCATCTTCATACAAAAATTTGGCGCAGAGGACATTCGGACTAGCAATTTCATAGTAGAGGTATGAACATAGATACCTCTATGTCGTGCTACACTTCCGTTCGACTTGTATCTATATTATCTATATAATAAATCTCCAAGCCGTTTTGAAGTTGTCTAAATCAGGGTCGCTGTGAAAACCCATCGGATTCGTGTGTGGTGTCATTCGAAAGAAGAAGTGGTCGAGATGGTTATAGGCTATAGTTGGTGGTGGCCAATAAACCCATTGTGGAAATATTTGGCAATTTGTTTCGAGGACTAACTATTTTGGAATACAATAAAAACTACAACTTAACGTCTTTTCAGGGGCGTAGCCAGGGGGCAAGGGGGCAGTTGCCCCCTGAAAAAATCGGCGCCCTCACTTACTAAAATAAAAGCCGCGCCAAAGGTCGGCGAGGCGCTGATGGCGATGGCGTCTACGTCATGAGTCATACTGGGCGCATTCCTTCGGAACTTGAGGCGCCCCCGTGACGGTCGTCCGGAGCAGGGGGCGCCCCGTGCCCGACTTTCCGGAGCTTAAGGCGCCCCGTCACCGTCGTCGGGAGCTGGGGCGCCCCGTGACCGACGTCCGGAGCTTGAGGCGCCCCGTCACCTTATATAGATCATAAAATCACAAAATTAAATCGTAATTAGTTTAATTGAAATTCTATTAACTGAAATACATGAAACCAGGGAGGTTCACCTCCCTGATGAAACTTTTTTTGATTTTTTGTTTATATATTTTTTTCATTAATCTTTTGTTGTCACCCCAGTCCCTGGAAGTGCTTACATTTTCTTACTTATCGGTAGTGCTAACATTTCGTACTTATTTAATGATCTGCTGTGGTTTTATGATCATGAAAATAATTACATTTACTGCACTGTAGACTGATTTTCTCGCTACTCGAGAACTTACGCAAGCGCCCTGGGGACACATTTATAATTTATCAAAAAAATTATTTTTCTCCCGACAATATCACGGAGTAGAATATTTTCGATTTAACTAAAATATTCTGGAATTATCTCCGACATAATATTATCTCGGAGAAAAATATTTTACATTTAACACAATAATTCGCTGATTTTTTTATCCGTTATAATATCTCAGAGTAAATTCCCTCTAAAATGTTTCTTTAATGGAAAATGTATTTAATTCTAACATAATTGCCGTCCTAGGAACGTACTTAATATTTATCAAAATTCTCAATATCCTTCGACATAGAGAAAAATAATTTCCTCCGACATAATATCGCGAAGTGAGTAAAATCAGCGCATAGTATATAGTCTCCGACATTCATTTAAATATCATGGAGATAAATATTTTCCATTTAGCAAACAAAGGTTCTCGATTTTCCTTCGACATATTATTATTATTATCTCAGAGAAAATTGTCGATTGGATCACTTTGGCATCACTGCGTGCGCGAATCTCCGTGGTCATTATTATGTCGGAGAAAATAATTCTCACAACTCCCTGTCAAAACACACAATCAATTCTAGCCTACTCTGAATATAGTTTTACATTTTACACACGTGTGGGCACAATTTTCTTTCATGAGCCGGTACCTGGTTCGGGCGTGGTGTTGGTCCCGTGGATCCAGTCAATCTTCCTTCCTAACACTAAATTTTAGCCAGCTGTAGCTGGTACCCGTGGAATTCACGGGCAAATTTTTGATTTGTAGCAGAGCCGGACAGTGACCAGACGTCTGTTTACCGTACACACGAGCGCCTCCTGTAGCCGAGCCGGACAGTGACCAGAAGTCTGTTTAACGTATACACGAGCGCCTCCTGTAGCAGAGCCGGACAGTGACCAGACGTCTGTTTACCGTACACACGAGCGCCCCCTGTAGCCGAGCCGGACAGTGACCAGACGTCTGTTTACCCACACTGTACACAAATGCAGCGCTCAAATAGAACGCGCGTAGGAAGCCGGGGATTATTAAATATTTATAGATAGATAATTCATTTCAACAAAAGATAAATTAATTAACTTAACTTTTTGCCTCTGTTTAGATTCTTAAAAAAAACTTTTTCTTACAGAATTTGTAAAGGCAATGATGGGCTGAGTGAGAACTGCAGGTTTATTCTGGTCTGTGACAACTAGCCACGATTTAAGGACTGCAAATACTTTCAACAACAAAACCGTTTACGAAGCCGTCATAATTGGACAATTACTTCTCACTTCCTTTTGTTTGTACTGTCTGTTCGCATTCTACAGTAGGAATATACGTCTTCCACGGTTCAGAATCCTGTCCTTTTAAGTGTTAATTTTCATGTTAACAACGGCAACTTGCTACATCATCTCGAGGAAGATGAGCTCCGAGTGATGAAGTAAGAGAAATGAAGTGACGGATACTCACTGCGACATGCGTGCGGGACATCCGGGTGTTCTCTCCAAGAATATTTCTTTGCATCTAATTTTTTTAAAAAATAGATGCAAGAAAAAGGGCTGTTCCAGACAATATATCCACTCATTTTTATGTCATTCCAATCACTGACCTCCAGAACCATAAAGGTACAAACAAGACAAAGTAGGCAATGAGTGTTGTTTTTGATTTTTATGGATAAGTATTTGTTTATTTAAAAACGTTCCCACAAATTCCATCTAAGTTATCTTCAAGGTACATGTTTCAAGGTTATGTTTCCAAGCTGCTTTTGTTAAATTTACTAGGAATTTAAAAGTACTGTACTGGAAAAAGTATTTTTTTTTTGATTTTCCATAACATCCAGTGATTTCCAGGAGCCGTTCGAAACCTGTAATGTTACAGTTAAAAACGTTGAAACAGCATGTCATACGGTAACCGGTTCATGTACTGTCAGCACCGCTTATCTACGTGTCGATCACTTACCTGTACTCTGACAAAATATTTTTCAAAATCAGTTCATTTTCTTCTATAAAATAATCCATAGCTCGGATTCACCTTGCTCATAAATTCTCCTACCTTGGGCTGTTTGATAAGAACAATCGTGCCTCTAGAAATCCTAACAACCAACCACTGCCAAGTTTTCCATTACGAGGATGTTGAAGAGATGTTATGTTTTACATAAAATATATATAGTTTATTTCCAGAATATAAATTCATATAGTTTATTTCCAGATTATAAATTATCAATTCCAAACTAAATGTATTCTATTATTTGAACGTTTTTCTACAAAGGATTATAACTGATCGGATATTTTTTTAAAATTTATATGGTATAATATGCTTCAATATAACCTTGGATTACTCGAGACCCCCTTATGTCGACGCCTCAACTCCACTCAATCAGTTTTGTGAAACCGAGTTCCACCCAGAGAGACCGTAGTGCTAGGCTGCAAAATGAATGCATTCTTTTTAAATGACCTGTTGTTAAATTGCCTGCAGTGTGGTACCGGGAAAATGAGAGTAAGCTTTGTGCTTTAGTGTTACGGATTTGTAAGTCGCAGCCGTAACATCACAGCATTTGGGTTTTATTTATAAGGGCATAACTAGGGCGTAATTTAAAATGAAGGAAACAAATTCTCTGTCGTAGCAGCGCCGTGTGCACGGCGGGGATTCGAATAGCCTTGCATTGAGACACATACTAAGTTGGACACAAGCCAAACAGTTTCATTCAGAAATCATGAGGATGCAACGCTAAAACCGGTGTACGACACGATATCGATATAAACGTCTTTTATTTAAGCACTGACCGTTATCAGTTTTCAAAGGCAACTGTCCCTATTATAATATTTTTCTATTCATTTTCACATTTAAACATAATGATAAAAATCTACAAAG
>JAYJLZ010153864.1:0-12046 GCA_036873915.1 Tubulanus ruber | reverse complement strand
TTATTATTTTCTTTTCACTAAAAATCGTCTATATTTATTTTCAAACGAACTGTGAGTCAAGAAGTGTTTGGGGATGAATTTTTTTCTGAAAAAACAATGTTTATTGCAGCAACAAAAATCACCGGGAACACTTGATTGTATCCCTCTAAAGATTGTATCTTTTTAACGGAAGTCATAGAAAAACTACAGGCGAGGACAAACAAAAGAAACCCGCACGAAACCGCGTCGGAGACCGACGAATATATCAACTCAAGACGGGAAACAGTCGATATTGGGTTGTGTCGCTTGTAGAAGCTCGAATACCGATCGAGTGCGGCTTCTTCCACTTGAATGGCGACGACTTAATAACTCTTAATTACCATAAACGTCAATATTGTCAACAAACAGGAATAAAACGTTTCCCGTTTTAATATATAATCGCTTTAAACCGTCGATTACTAAACATAACAGAACAACTTAGCGAAATCTGGTAAAACAATATTGTCGATGTTTTTTAGTTTAGGTAGCTCATGTCTAGTATCCGGAAAAGTAATCCCTGACCTAAACCATCTACCCCTAAAACCAAACCCTAAACCCTACCCTAATGCATATATTTCTTTAATATTCCATTTTGACGATTGTGAGTCTGCATTAATGACCAATTTACTCATTATTGTACGAAATATTCTTACAACACGAACTATTTTTCCGGATACTGGACTTGAACCATAAGTTTGATACGTTTCTCTGAATATTCAGAATATTCTTTCTTATCAATGAGAGCAACGAGAAGTTATAAATAATGAAAATTAAAAAAAGGCCTTAGTATACAGTAATATAATTGTGATATAAAGTGCAGTCAAGGAAGATTAAAATAATAGAAAGCTAATTAAACAGGTACTGCCTTAATTCTGGCTTAACCCTGGCTCGTCGATAAATGACGAGCCAGGATTAAGATTACTCTTAATGTTTTCCAAGAGCGAATAAATTCTTATTAAAAACATAATATTGCTATTACTTTTCAAGTTATAACTGTACTTTCTTGTTTTCATGCTTTGCACGAAGACATTGAGATTAACCCACGGAATTTACGAATAACGGCTCACATTGTTGGACAGTTTTGAAAGTCCGTTTTATGAAAGGACATAAATACACCAATTAGCTTTAACTATATTTTTCAAATACCTTTTCCGATCAGTTTTGTAAGAAATATTTAAACTTAACGTTAAGAACCTACTTCAACAGGTAACCATGGTCACGTGTCCGAGGTCACTGTGGAATGTTTTGTTGATATATTTCGTCGTCATGGCAACGGTAACCATGGCAAAGTCAAGAACGCAGGCGAACGGTTTTTACGGTGATGAGGCGCTGGCGGACGAAGACGACAAAAAGAAGAATTCCGAGTGTGAACGGTGTACGTGCAGCCCTGGACCCGTAGGTTCGTATCCTAATTCATCATATATTTAAAGAACAATCTAACGAATATTGTAATTGAAGTAGATTGAAGTCTAGTATCCGCAAAAGTAGTTCGTGTTGTAAATTTTTTCTCATAAAATAATAAGTAATTTGTTTAGTAAAGAAAAAGAATATAATTATTAAGATAATAATATAAGAATATTAAAGAAATATATGCATGGTTAGGGTTTACGGTTAGGTTTTTAAGGGTAAAGGGTTTGGGTTAGGAACTAATTTTCTGGATACTGGAATTTGGAATTTGTTTCTCGCCGTCTGCTAAAGTTGGCGTCTGCTACTACAAGTGCTCTAGTTAGAAGTTTAATAATAACGAAATTCTAGTAATCCAACACCCAACTTAAAACCGTCATCTTTAAAGACGCTGATCTATCATATTACTTTAAGTGAAATAGAATCCAAATGACGTCATTTATAGTTTTTTCCTTCGTGTGAGCACATCGCACAAATTCCGTTGGTGGAATTTGCCAGTACTGAATTTTTAATCTTGAGGATTAGTTTGACGTTTGAAAAAAAGGAATGTGGCGAAAAGGACAGTGGTTGATTATTTAAGTAATTATATTGTCAGGCGTTGTTAGATCTATATCTTTATCGAAATATAATTTTTGACTGAACTTTGAGGCGAACCCAGTACGGAAGAATAAGCACATTAATATATGCCATCGACATTATCTAAAAAATGTCAATCTGGGCATGCACAATTTTTGATGACGAAGAGCACAGCCACTCGGTATCGGTAGAATCAAATAACGCTTTAACCATAAGTATTGTAATATTATATCCTTACGTCTTATGAAGCGTCAAAAAAATGCGCAACATGAAACTGACAGAAAAGGAAGCCTGGGAAATTATTCTTTTTTTACAAAAGATTAAAATAATTCATTAACAGATCTACAAGAGGCGATTTAGACGTCATTTCTTTTTACGAACTTTTTTAATTAAATTAACATAACATACGATGTCCAATTATGTAATTCTTAGGTCCAACAGGTACTCCCGGATTACCAGGTAACCCTGGTAATAACGGTAACAATGGCGCACCCGGATCCGGAGGTACAGATGGAATGCCCGGATTTAAAGGCAATCGAGGAATGAAGGGTAAGAAACTTTCGACACCAAAAACTTGTCAACTGCAGAGTATATGTTGCAGGCCCTCCAACCCTGAGATTATCACTTTCAGTAACTTTTATGAAAAACAGACTAAATTTTCAGTAATTTGAACATGGAATCAGTAATAACTTAGATATGACTCGTCAACTAAACTGCCATTTCATTCACTGTGAATACATGTATTACATGTATTACAAATACTGTGTTTCGTGGAGGACATCAAACATTCATAGTAAAATAATAAAATGTAGGACTTGTACAATATCCGTACAGCAACGGTACAAATCCGTAGCCCGTATTAACTAAGTTTTTTCAAGTACAAATCCGTAACGATTACGAACAATCCGTAAGGGTTGGAGGGTCTGAATTATTGTTAATTATACCATGTAACGTTCTCGCAGAAAACTTTAAACTTATTGAAAATAATTTTTATATTATTTGACCTTTTATCATGCGACAGAACTGAATCTTAAAAAATCGCTTAAGATCGAAAGATCATATTTGTTTAATCTTTATAAATTAATTAAAGGGATACAATCAAGTGTTCCGGCGATTTTCGTTGCCGCAATAAACATTGTTTTTTTTAGAAAAAAATCACCCCCAAACACTTCTTGACTCACAGTTCGTTTGAAATAAATAACACGATTTTTAGTGAAAAGAAAATATTAAAATATTTTATATATGAACGAGACGAAATATTTTAATCTTTGAGACGTGCGATATCGTTGAGACATTGGAGATAGGAATGTGTTGAAGTACATTCCTTACTTCACGCACGCTGATTGGCTGACTGCACAAAAAAAACAATGTTTACTTGCGGCAACGAAAATCGCCGGGAACACTTGATTGTATCCCCTTAAGCTCTTTACTTAGTAAGCTTTACGATAATCAGTAAATATATATATATTATATAGGTAAGAGAGGAGCGAAGGGAGATCCCGGGGACCCACCCCCGCGAAGAGCCAGGGTCGCGTTCTCCGTACAACGCAATCACACGCTCGGTCCGTTCACCTACGACTTCACGGTCACGTTCGATACGATAATAACGAATGTAGGTGGCGCTTTCAGCACCTACACGTCGTACGCGACGATACCGCTTCCGGGCACGTACATATTCTACATCAACACGACCGGAAACAACGCCAACTCACTCATCTGGTTGCTTATTAACGGCGTTAAAAAGGTAAAAATGGCGGCGCGGGTTCAAGTCCTTAATCTTAATCTTAATTTTAATGTTGCAAGTTTGGTTCAAGTCCAGTATCCGGAAAAGCAGTTTGGGTTGTAAAAAATCATTTCGTAAAATAATGAGTAATTTGGTCATTAAAGAAATAAAATATAATTATTAAGATAATAATAAAAGAATATTAAAGAAATATATGCATGGTTAGGGTAAGGGTAGGGTGTTTAAGTCCAGTATCCGGAAAAGTGGTTCGTGTTGTAAATAATCATTTCGTAAAATATTTCATAATTTGGTCTTTAAAGAAATAAAATATAATTATTAAGATAATAATATAAGAATATTAAATAAATATATGCATGGTTAGGGTAAGGGTAGGGTATTTAAGTCCAGTATCCGGAAAAGTATTTTGTGTTGTAAAAAATATTTCGTAAAATAATGAATAATCTGGTCATTAAAGAAATAAAAAATAATTATTAAGCTAATAATATAAGAATATTAAAGAAATATATGGTTAGGGTAAGGGTAGGGTTTAGGGTTAGGTTTTGAGGGTAAAGGATAAGGGTTAGGGACTACTTTTCCGGATACTGGACTTGAGCTAATTAACTTTACAACTTGGATGATGATGATAATGATGATGATGATGAATAAATATTTGCAAAGCTAACGTGGTTGAAACAGAGAGATAATTATTCATTATCACGTAAGAAAATTGCGAAGCTAGCATCAGTTTCTTCGAAGAGATAGTTCTTCCAGACGACAAAGTTTTAAGCATAAATTTAAAAAAAATTTCTACATTGTGATACAAAACCATAATCCTTAAAACCTATTGTCGACGTACACTATGTCACTAAGTCATTAATATTTTTTTCTTCCTAATTTGAAGGCGTCAGTATGGGCTGCTACAAGCAAGGGCCAACAGTACCCGTCGGCCAGCAACCAGATAATACTACAACTAGAGAACGATGACCGAGTGTGGCTCCAGCTAGCGGCAGGCAGTTCTATGACGTTCGGAACGAGTCCATCAATACTCACATTCAGTATGCACATATTGTGGAGCGATTTGTAATGAGATCATCGAGAAATTCAGCGTTTATGAAAACGATATGCATAAACTTTTACAACCAATCACAGCCTTAACCCTCCCGTTCCGACTGTCATCTTCAACCCGTGAACTTCCGGTGCCTGTTGTCTCGGAGATATGGTTTCATTTCAACCCAATAACTTACAACATTAAGATTAAGATTTACAGTCGACTCTGTCGAAGTCGGGTCATTTCAGACCGGGTAGTTTTATTCGATTTGACCCGATTCCGGGTAAGTTACCGTCAAAAACAGCTTGAAAGGTATACCCTTCAGAACGTTTTGAGATTATTTGTCCATGTTCGTCGGAAATCCGAGACAACGATGTCACGGTGAATAATGACGCCGTGAAATAATTCACCGGATGTGGGTTATGCGCATGCTCGATTTTATTATTGAAGTATTTTCTAAGTAAAGCAACGTTACTCGGGGAAATATTTCCTCACTTATATTAATTAGTTACCCAACTAATTAATAATAATCCTTAATTAACGCTAATGATTGAGTTACAAAATATATACTAGAATAGAATAGAAGAAATAGAATATATCTTTATTAATCTCCAGACTAAAAGTACAATAGTATATGGAGGTCTTGACAAAAAAAAATTTCACATAATAACATGAACATTGGTTGTTGTTTTAACATTTAAAGTAAAGAACTATACATACATTTTTAAACAAATTTTAGGTAAAGAATTATACATACATTTTCATATAAATTATCACATATACTTGTTAGATGGAAAAAAGCTCCCCCATGCGCGAACCGATAGAACTATATCCCGGCATCAATAATTAATAACTAATCATTTTTAGTTACTATATATATAAGTTGCTTTACATAGGAAAGACATCCATAATACAATTGAGCATGCGCATAACCCACATCCGGTGCATTATTGCATTATTTCACGTGACACCCGAACCGAGATTGGCGGAGTCGAGTGTATAAACTGTGAATGCGAGCCCTACCCGAGGAAGACGATGATACATTAATTCGTTCGCAGACGGCCGACACACGGGATCCTTGTGCAACATGTTCTCGATCAGATCCTTAAACTCTTGTGAATATACATCTTTGACTGGAGCAAACGATCCCTAAATAATAGAAAACAATACATAATACGGTGCGCATCTATATGGCATTCAGTGCGGAATGCCTTAATGCGAAACTAACCTAAGGGACATGGAAAAATGGCCATGGTTTTGGAAAATGGTAAAAATGGCCAAGGTTTTGGAAAATGGTTAAAAATAGCCAAGGTTTTGGAAAATGGTAAAAAATGGCCAAGGTTTAAGAAAATGGTAAAAAAGGCCAAAGTTTTGGAAAATGGTAAAAATAACCAAGGATTTGGAAAACGGTAAAAATTGTCAAAATTAATTTTTTGATATTTTGAGATTGGATAAGTAAGCCATTTTTACCAACATTGACATAATACATTCAGTGCGAGATGCTTAAATGCGAAATACATGTATAACTAACGTAAGGGACATGTTTGGTGTAAAATAATTAAACTGCCGCACAAGAAATAACTTTGTAGTCACACGCTTACTCGATAGCCCACTTGGTGTATTGTCTTTGGTTGTAAAAGGTGACAATAACCGTTCAATTTGATTTTGCTTTCTGGACAATAATTCTACTGACGTTGAAAAACTTAAAAGCCCTGAACACACAGTCTAAATGAATTCGCTAGCGATGAAAAAGGCGAAAATATTAAACATCCTTACATGGGCAAATGAATCAATGTGCTTATTTCGGTTATAGCTAAAGATAAATAGCCAAAATATCCATTTATGGGGACCAAAAGAATAAATATAAAAAATATTCCCAATACACTGATTCGCAGAAGTAAAAACATAAATGGCGGAGGTAACTTTAAAATATATTATTCAGGCATTATTAAACCAACATTTTTTTGACAAAATGTGAAACATTCCTTAACTTTTTTGTTTTACATTTGCGAGAAATTTGATATGCTACGAGAAATCTTATCGAAATTGAAAAGGCACAATTTTTAATTTTTTGGAAATTCAAGATGGCCGCCATGATTATGACAATTTTATTCCTGATTGACACGAAATAACCTTATAAAAGCTAATTGACAAAAACAAAATATTACATTCTTTCAGAAAATAATATACATACCTTCATGATTTTGTTGACAAGCGCTGGTAGATTTGATCCTTCGAATGTTTTCTGCAGGCAAGCCATCTCGTAAAGTATACAACCAAGCGCCCATATATCAGATTTGTCATTGTAAGGTCGACCCTCGCACTGAAACGGCCAGAACATTGAAGAGTGTTAACTTGGAAGATTTGTTAATTAAAATAAGTGTTAATTAAAAAAGTGTTAATTAAAAGAAGTGCTTATTAACATTATATATTTGTTTATAGAACAAAAAGACCGATCCAATTTCCACATTTGAACAACTTTTAAACTATGGGATGTAACGTAAAATCCGGCGTATAAGTCGACCTCAATTTTCAGTCCTAAAATCTAGGTTTTATTATATAGCCGAGTCCCTTCTCAAGCTTTTCAGGCAGGGCATACATACCGGTATTTTACAATTTTTTAGATCATTTTCTTTTGGCCCAGGGGTTAAAATAAATGTCTACTCCTTATACTGACTGTAATCTATATATTAGGGTGTGTTGCAAACTTTTGAATTTATAATATCCTCCATTAAAATATAAATGTTTTTTAGATTTTTTGAAAACCTAGAGCGACCTATCAATTGCATCTGCCTGTGTATATATAATGATAATGAACTTACCATTTCTGGACTTATATAGTAAGGTGTTCCTAGGACAGTGTTTGCACCCCTGTTCACCGTCGACATCATCTTAGAAATACCGAAATCGCCCATCTTTACCACTCCTTCTTTCGTCAGAAATATGTTAGCTGTCTTTAAATCTCTAATAAAATTCATAAATAATACGGTAAAAAATTGTTGTTTTTCTTTCGTTATATTTGAATGATTAAGTGTCTGGTGAATATATAATTTCTCTGTCCGAGATGGCTGTTATGAAATATACACAAAAAGATTCGAAAGGTTTAAAAGCTTTGCATTTTCTAGGTTTTTCGACCATAAAAAAATTAACGATCAAGATGAAATGACAATTCATGTATAAACGTTGCTGTTAAACAAACGTGAAATAATACCATTAAACTAATTAAATACCCTGACAATTAATACATGTGTTTTTGCTCTTTAAAAATTTCAAGGACACAATTCTCCTTTGAAACTTTCCCTTTCAAGAACAGAAGTTGTTAAAAGCTGATTATTGAGAAGAAAAATGCTAAAACTTCTCTTTTTTGACAATATTATAACTTGTATTTGTATAATATTGGTTGCTTCCAGTTTAAGCAATGTTTTGCAAAATCATCATTAATGAATCTAACATTTTCTAAAATCTATTACAGGGAATATAAACATGAAATTTCAAATATCACTAATATCCCATTATGATCGGTATAAAATGACACGAGGTGTTTACATTTTCAAAGATCCATGTGTACGTTAATTAATTACTTTCATCACAGCTCGTATCTACCTTTCAGTTTGACTCGCCGACGTAGCAAGCACCAACTACCATTCAGTTTAAGATGGTGCACGGTAAAAACCCCACGGTAAATACCCCACCGGTAAAAACCCCACCAATTGCAAAATAGGTAAAAACCCACGTATCCAAAATAATTATTTAAATAAAAATAAAGCAAATTTAGAAATCCAAATCGACTTTACATTTTGATTATGTATATTGATTGATATTTAATGTTTAGTACAAATAATACACACACTTACTCAGCAAACTTATTTAATTAACTTTTATTTCATGGGGGGGGTTTAACCGGTGGTGTTTTTACCTAAGATACCCCGCCAGTTTCAGTGGACTGTGGAGTTACATAAAACTAGAACAATGTTCGAGCGGAAATATTTTATTTTAAGTAGTCGTTACCTGTGAAGTATGTTGTGTTCGTGAATGTGTCGTAACGCGGCGACCATCTGCTGAAACATCGACAACAGCTGCCGTTCTTCGAGCAGTTTCTCCTGCAGTTGCTGAGACAAATACTGGCTAAGAGTTCTGAATAATAATAATTATTATTAATTATAATTAAATGTCAATAGTCAACAATTTTCGATTTTCCGCTGATAGAAAGCATAATCCGGTGCGGATTGAAGAATGTAAGTAAGTAGGCATGGAAATACAGAAAGTCACCGGGCTCCAAACGCTTAATGATTGGCAGCAGGTCGCCAATCATTAAGAAGAATAGGGCAGGGGAAGAGCGCAAGAGGGAGATGTGCCGTGCCCCCTATCGCTACGCAATGGAATTTTTTTATAATTTGGCTATGTGGGGATGCATTTACGCCCTGTAAAGTATCGTGGTTTTTTTTTATATTTTTCGAATTTGAATGTAGTTTTAAATCTTGAAATTAGTATTCTCAATCGATTTGTCAATCCCAAATTATCTGGAAAAACGTGTTTATTTGTCTTCATTTGATAATCTAGTTCAAAAGTTATGTCAAATAACCGATTTTCGTCGTTTTTAAAAGATTTTTAAAAACAGTGTGAAAAACGTAACTTATTTAATTTAAGGGGGCATGCGTGGGGTTTTGCATGCCCCTTAACTTAAAAATAAAGGACAAATTATCAAAAATATACCATTAAATAATAATATTTTGTAAATCAATGAAGATGTCAAGTTTCTTTTAATGTTTAGTTTGGTATATATTCTTCATTATGTAAATCATTTCTATTATTATTAAATTGATAATAGTAGATATTTACAAAAGCCAATAGATGATTAAAAAAACAGTTGTCTACACTACAGCGTATGTAGATTGGTGAAAAAAACAATTACATGTGCGCTTGGATAAGGACAAATTTTAACATGCGACACATAACGTAGGGCAAACTAATTGATAAACAAAAATCAACCTATAGATGCTGGAATGCGGTTTCAAGGGTTGCCAGTTTTATGAGCGATATCTGTAATCATTTTAAATACAGATGCCTTGGCATTTTTAAATTCTGCTTAGAATTATGCTTTTAAAATGTCACAGTTTAGAGAAGTTTTACTGTATTTTCACAAAATTTATAAAAAAATAGAACAAAATTTATCTTTATGTTATTTAAACCACAAACTAATTATAATAATCAGGCTAGTCTTACCCTCCATCCGCATACTCCATCTCGATCATCAACACGCCGTCTTCATCAAAGCTATCGTAATAACTAATAATATTAGGATGATCTAACATCGCTAAGACCTTCACCTGAAATATAAAATTCATCAATGTTACAAGAGATAAAAAATACAAGCTTTTGATAATATCGTATATTAACTTTTGATAATAGTCTATTATTAGCCTCATAAGGCCTTTTTTTTAATAACTTGGATGACGGATCCGCCGATGTAAATTTCGCCAAAATCGAAATATAATAAATTTAATAAATATCGGGATTATGCCTCTGGCACCGACAAAAATCTACAATATTTTATATAATTTTTTGTCTCATACTTGTTTTTATTTTTTTTGCTGCCGCCATTCAGACTTTTAAGAAATGAAATACTGAGAAAATCTTTTCCCCGGCCGCCGATGAAATTACTTCAGTTAAAAATCCGTCATCCAAGTTATTAAAAAAAAGGCCTTAGGTGGATTGAAGCTAAATCTTGTGCTTTGTAGTAGACTAACTTTTTTAATTCCTGTAGATTCACAAAACTCTAAGATACCTTGATGTTGTTGGTAAATGATTCATCATCAGCAAAAAAAAACTAATAAATTCAGATTTTGAAAATAATATGAATTCTCCGACGTAATTACCTCATTCAAGGCAAGTTGTCGTTCATTCGCTGTCAAATCGTGCATATTTATCTCCTTGAGTATAACCAACGAATCATCGTCCTTCTTACGATATAGAACGGCTGTTCCATATGCCCCCTTTCCAACTGTTCGAATCTTCTCGAAGCCGGCAAGAGATTGCTGATATCGGCCACTCCAGCCCCGTATCTTCTCCAGATGAAAATACAGTTCTCCAACACAACTATAATAGAAATATCTCATATTAGTGGGATACTAGCGTTAGAGGCTCATTGATAAAAATTCAAAATTAAAGGAAGACAATATGATTATTTTTAAAAGGTAATAGAGGCTAATTAATGAAAATTGAAAATTAAAAGAAGTCATTATGATTATTTTTAAAAGGTAATAGTTAGTTGGTAGATCAATGCATGAGACTATATTTCAACAGAATACCACGCGAGTTCACATTCACAGTTTTTTGGCATGAATCGAAAGAATTTGGGCCAGTGTATGTTTTAGACTAGATCTCATGTTGATACGACAAAGTTTTGATAGATTTTAGACCCATCAAAATTTGACCATGATTTCGCACAACCGTTTCTTTTTGCCGTTTTTATACGTCGTCAGTCGCACAGTCGTTTCTGTCTTTTGATTTAAAAGTTATGTTCGATTCAACATAACTGTCGCACAGTCGTTTCTGTCAATTGCGAATTTTGATTTAAAAGTTATGTTCGATTCAACATAACTTAAGTGCATAATCGAAATAGCGGGGAAAAACACAACACAGTTAATAATGACGCCGTGTAATAGTGCACAGGATGTGGGTTATGCGCATGCTCGATTTCATTGGTATTTTCTAAGTAAATCAACGTTATATATAATAATCTATATATATATATAAATAACTAAGGACTAATATTAATTAGTTGGGTAATTAATTATTATATTAGTGGGTAATTAATTATTATATTAGTGGGTAATTAATTAATATTAGT
Organism: Tubulanus ruber; assembly: GCA_036873915.1. NCBI lineage: Eukaryota > Metazoa > Nemertea > Palaeonemertea > Tubulaniformes > Tubulanidae > Tubulanus > Tubulanus ruber. The sequence goes on along the minus strand of JAYJLZ010153864.1, from coordinate 427 downwards.
GAGGAACTATATCACGGAGTCATTTTATAATGTTGATTATAATAGTTAGTATGGTGTGTTACAGGAAAGGGTGTTTATAGCAAGGGGTAGGGGTGTTATAGGAATGGGTAGGGGTGCTAAAAGAAGGGGTATGGGGCGTAATAGGAAGGCATACACATCCACAACCCCAACATAGCCACCAATGTCGTATATCCAGAACGCTAAATTCGTTCTTCCAGAGTAATTCAAATCTGGACAGTGTTCATATAACATGTTCTATTGTAGATATTTAACTGTGTTTTTACTAAAATTTAAAATGTTATAAATGTTCTTCTAAATGCAATTGTACACTTCTACATGTATTGTACACTTAATAAATTTCTTACATAGTAATTTCCTTTTTATTAATTGCTTATAATTTTAACTACACTGCTATAAGTACTTCTTC